>QFEZ01001297.1:0-38146 GCA_003316425.1 Russula lepida
GAAGTTGTCTGGCATATAAGAGGTCATCGGCAAATCACTTGATTGTTTTATTATTATTTGTAAGGAAAATTAAATCAACTTAGTTGCCAATTTATTGGACACAAGTCGATTCTTTAGTCGACTATTTGCAGAATCTACTTATCTGCTCCTGCCCGCCGTGTTAGTCCTGGCTGATTCGACGCGATGGTGTAGGTCAGGTGACAACAATTGACTCAGAAGTGCTCCCTGGTCTGGTCCTCCTGGCAACATTCGATTTCCGCGCGGTCAGAGATCAAGATTTTCCCGGCTTTAGAAGTCGATTTGGCGTGGTATTCAGAAGCGAAGTTACAAGAAGAATGGCACTAGAGTGGTGGCAACTGCTGGTCCATGTGTGTCGACCCAAAAACAAGGCCTCTCCACCGAGTGGAGAGGCTTTGTTTTTGGATCACCACACCGAATTCGCAACTTAATTGTACGCTCAGAACAGCTACGAAGAAGATCCTGGATGTCTGGCCGTCCTTACCTCTCATTATGGACGATGATGACCTCGACTCGTCAGTGGGTAACCATGACCTCACCTCCGTACTCGAGCAAAGCAATCGTATTCGTCAAATCAGCCTCATTTGCCGCTCTCTTACAGCTTCGCAAATTGAAAAAGTTTGGGCAGTGACGCAATTACCATTCCCCGGAGCTGACGGCTCTGACACTCGATTTGCAGTACTCGCCGAGTGAAACCGTGACAATCCTTCCCGATACCTTCTTGGGTGGGTCAGCCCCACGTCTGCAATTCCTCACCCTCAATGACATTCCATTTCCGAGATTGCAAAAACTACTTTCATCCGCCACTTACCTCGTCGAACTTCACCTTTATCGTGTTCCTCATTCCGCCTACATTTTACCTGAGATAGTCACCTGCCTTCCTGTTGACCAGCCTCGAAGGGACTTTCCCTTGGATTCGAATCCCCTCAATCTTGTCCTGATCAGGAGAGCCGACGTTACGCTCCACCTCCCCCTACTCGCTCCCTCCTCCCCACACTCATGGCATTTTGGTTCAAAGGTGTCAACGAATACTCGGAGGACCTTCTGGCCCGGATCGATGCTCCACTACTCTACCAGTTCTCGACAACATTCTTCAACGATATCGACTTGGACACACCAGAACTCATTGAATTCATCACCGGCAGCCGTTCACCGACCTTCAAGGTGCTCAATGAAGCACATATGATCTTCGTTAGTCACGCTGCTCGGGTCAGACCTCAACCACAGGTATCTGACGTCGAATCTTTCGAAGTAACTATCTCATCCAGAGTGTTAGATTGGCAGCTCTCGGCCTTGGCACAAATCTGTACTCTTTGCTTCTCCTTTCCGTGACGGAGAGCCTTCATATCCTCGCATCACATTTTTCGGGTCGATTGGGAAGATGATATGAACACCGAATGGTTGCAACTTTTACTTCGATTCACTGCTGTGAAGAATCTCTATCTATCTGAGCAATTTGTGCCACGTACTGTATCTCGCCTGCTCTGCGAGAGCTCACTGGAGACCGAATGGTAGAAGTGTTGCCCACCCCGCAGAATCTTTTCTTGGAGGGGTTTCCTCTTGGGGCAGTGGCAGTGACTCATAGCAGGACAGATCATTGGAGGTTGATGGTCGACAGTTGCCCCTCTGCGTTCAATTGAATGTTCCGTCCCATTTATGTCCCGTGTCGTATACTCACACCATACTATGTTCCTTTGCACTTACTCTTTGGTTCCTGAGACATCAGTTACACTACTTTGTTGACCAACACTCGTATTTGTATGATTGCATGTTGTGTCGAAGACTGGAATGCAACTTGGCCATCGAATTGAATCACGATTTAGACTAGGACTCAGACCAAGTTCTTTGGTGGATTTGTAATGCGGGAATAAGGAGGTGCATTAACTTGAATGAAACTATCATACCCTTCATACTGTACGAAGAGCACTGGCCATTGTTATGCGTACCGCCACCATCCCAGCGTCGAAACGCACATTGCCCCACTTTACTTTGGCGAGACCAACGGCACATAGAGCGTGCATCTGTTCTCGCTGTGTGAAGCGGACGATGTGGCAGGCTGTGATGTGTACGAACACTTAGCAGCCGTTCGACTTGCCAGTCCATCCTGGTGCAATGACTATCATGATTGGCGATGCACAGGGACCACCAGTTGACCGCAGTGCGATTGAAAAGTGAGAATGGACCTATTTTCCAACTTTCGCATGTTACAGTAATTCTTAGAGAGCTGTAAGAGGAAAGGGTTTACGAAGAAGCATGATCGCATTTGACGTGACGCAGTACGGGCCCACGTGAGGCCTGTATCATTCCCTATATTCGGAGTGCGTGTAATGTTGGAATGGTGGCAAGTTTCAAGCGGGATGGAAAGCAGATCGTATATATATGCATCCTGGTGCACGTAGAAATACATCGACGACAACGCTTACAGGGCTCTCTGTTTCATGCGACTAGCGACAGTGCGCAAGCCAGCGTACACTTTCCCAGGTGGAGAGCCCAGAATCAATGAGACGATTGCATCGCGGGCAATTTTGATATTTTGGAAAGAACCAAGAATGTGAATTTTCCTGAGTGATAAGTTAACGCATGTATGCGATGAACAAAAACGAAAGATGCATCTACTTACGTATCAGCGAGAACAATGCGAGTACGGCTGGCATTTTCTATGGTGAACTTGGTCTTGCCGTCCTGACCTGCGATGCGACCTTGAGAAACAAAGAGTCTCAGGAATATGTGACCATCAAAATCGTGAGGGAACGTGCCAATGGCCCGTGAAAGGTGGTCTCCGTGGAGCGTCTTTACATCCTTGATTTCGAACGAGTCGAGATAAAGGTCGTCTAATCGGAGAAGAGCGATGGCATCCTGCGCGGCCGTCTAACCAAGAATGAATTACCATTATAGAAGGCCACCCACGTTAACATCAAAACCGAGAGCATATGCCTTGACGAAATCAGCGCCCTTTTGAAGCGCGCCGAGTTCTTTTGTGTGTTTTGAAGTCTATGAAACGCCAATCAACGCGAGTCCCCGTGATACAATAAAAGCAGTAAACGCACTCGCATCTCCACACACTTTCTCTGCAAGTTCATCCTAACCTGAAGGCCAAGGATTTCCGTTAAAGGCCCGTAAATGTTTATCCAGTCCCTTTTCAGAGGTGACATGCGATGAGGTGGGATTGGCACCCGTCTCGTCTCCGATCTCAATGTCCTTCCAGCAGATGGGGGCGCAGGTCCAAAGGATGGGGCCTCTGTTGGAGGTGCGGTGTCTGCACCGTCCACATCGATTAAAATTTCCTCGTCTTGAGTGCGCTCTGTCGCTTTGGGAGGCACATTGCTCATTTCATGGTCCTTATCAAGAGGATCATCACCCACGACGCGGGGTGCTTTCTTTTTTGATAAGGTGCGGCGGTTTTTACGGGGTGCCTTGGAAGTGCTAGGAACAGATTGGACGACAACCATGGGGGGATGATATGAGGAGATGAAAAAATACGGCCTCGAGGTCGTTCGGCAATGTCCGAGATGTCCTCACAAGTGGGCACGACGTGCTCCATTCGACTTATCAGCGCACGCGTTCAGTGTGTTCTAACGCTCATAGGGACAATTTGATGGCTCCTGACCCTCCTGGAACCACAAAGGTTCTCAGCGAGAGTCGTGGTGAAGGCAGGCACTCTCTCAACCTGGCTTCGCTGACGTTCCTAACTCCGATACAGTGCTAAAGTCCCTTGTCAGTTCGCTTGCCCCTGGAGAAGGCACTAGCGCGGAAACCCAGTCGAAAGACAATGTCTCGAAACTATCCGACAATCTACAGCAACTATTCGGCGATGTAGATCCGCCCGCGGGGATACAGCGTAATGAGAAGGGCGGGGTATGTGGTTATACTGGTGAAGAATGACATCGATCCTTACGCGATGTAGCTTTTGAACGAAGAAGGCCTTCCGATAGTCGAGATAACTGAGCCGATGGGAAGAGTACCCGAATCTGCGCCTAGTGCAAGCTCCGGAACTGGTCCGATTGTGGAAACAGAGGACGCGGGTTTCGTGCCCATGTACCGACTAACACTTGCTGAGAGAGAGCGCAACCGTGCGCAGATGGACCGCATTCTTGACATGCTCGAGGAAGAAGAGCGGATCGAAGAGGTGCGGCACCAAACACGCGACCAGGAACAGCGGCAGGAAGAGCTCGAGCAACGGCGGGGAAATGCCAATGCGGAATTGGATCAGGTCAAGGCGGCGAAAGAGATGCAAAAGAAGATGGGAAAGGCGCTGCTAAAAAATATGGCAGATGCGAGAGAAAAAGAGGAGATGGAGAAGGCGCGCCAAGAAAGAGAAGATATGGAAAAGGAGGAGGTACGCAGATCACGCAAACCAAGAAAGTGCGTCTCTTGGGCGGAGCTACCCAAGCAAGAGCGATCTGGCGACGATGCTGCGGTACCCAACCTCCCGGGCAAGCTACCTATGCGCCCTTATGTCGTGGAGCGCTTCCCCGCACGCTCTGGTGCCTCGTCGCCTCCACCTCCTATTCCAATGGGTGATTCAGACGACGAATCTGAACCTCCTTCACCGGTCCCAACAGACTCTAATGCTCCCAGTGGAATCCGCTCGGACGGTATCCCGTTCCCAACCCCAGAACACGATGAGAGTGACGGTAGCGAAGACGAGGATGAGCCTCTTGAGAGCCACGGATCAGAGGACGGATTTGACATCGACGCCATGCAACACCAGCGTGAGATCGCTTTGGCTTACTTCGAGAAGCGTAACACCATCGGTGCCGATGCTGCTCGCGTCATGTCAGCGCACGACCATGATCTAGATGGTGGTGAAAATGAATGGGAACAGGAGGCAAGTTTCCCCGCTGTATTGTTCCTGACATGTAGCTAACGGAGACGCTCGAGCAGGACGTCCCTCATGATGCCATACTCGCAGAGACTAGACCAAAACCATCCCAGTCCAAATTCAAATCTGAGCGGATTGCTCAAGCTTACTTCAGCGATGTGCAGTTGCCATCCTCGACACCACCTACTTCTCTCGGGACGTCTGCCATGCTTCCCAATTCAACCAGCGGCGCACTGCGCAGCGCGGTGCGCATGGGTCGTCTTGAAGGTGGCCAGCTTGTTAGTAATGGTGACAGCGACGGCGAAGGGGATGAAGACGACGAGGCCGTAAGCGCGCCCACGCGCGAGTTTATGAATGCGTTGCGTCGCGGGGATGTGACGAATGCCGGCGCTGCGGAGAACTCGGATGCCCTGATTGCTGCGCTCGAGACAGCCTATGGCGCGCCGCCCAAACAACCTCATCTCACCGCTCCAGTCATCAGCGCACCCCCGCCGACATCTGCAACGCAATCAAAGTCCGCCGTTTCCGTTGTCCAGAAAAGCCCGAAATTTAAACTTGAACGTGCTGTCCCGCCGCCGACCATCGCTGAAGACGAAGGTCTGCGGGAGGGCAGCATAGATATGGTAGAACAGGGGACCGCTCTCTCCGCCACAGCCTTACCACCGGTTCCTCCACCTCCCGTATCCCAACTACCAGTACCGTCCATGATTGTTGACTCGCCGTCCTTCGCGCCACCACCAGGTGGTAGTGTCGCACAAACACACATGACGACGATCATCGACTCGCCGTCCTTCCAGAAACCACAGTTCCCGCGCCCGCTGTCGCGCCCGGCTGCCGTGCTGCCCTCGGTGCGCGAGTCGTCCGGCACACCAAGGCAACAAGAAACACCGGCGCATGAGCCTGGGAAAAAGGTATCACGGTTCAAGGCGCAACGTACCGAGTCATAATAAGCAAGCAAGGACACGTCTCCTAGGCCTCAATTCGGATCAGAAATGAAATTATCATGACACGAGTATGACACGTCCCATCCTCACTGCCTCACTGTCACTTAAACCCTCTCAACAACCCGCCCCCAACTTCACAATTTTCCACTACATCACCGCCCAATGCAACAACACACACTGGCAACGTTCTCAGAAAACGAAAAGACTAAATGACCCATATATGTATTTTATGGCCTTGATGCTCCAACTATGGCTGTTTTTGTATCTAACGAACGAGAACACATCCCAAAGAAATGAACGAATATGAGTTGTGCCTAGTAAACACACCAGTGTTTCCTTGGATCTATTATTTATTTACCGTCTGTCCGATACGGCACGGTACACATTGGAGAACATACTCACATATTTAATTGGTGTAGGTGGTGTTTCGTGTCGCACTGGCACGATTCGCTGCCCCAATGAAGAGAACATTCTTGAACTGACTCTCATTAACCTGTTACTATGCGCAATTTTCATTCTCTTATACAGCACTATTTGTCTGCCGGTAGCCTGCAACGGAAGAAATATACGTCGCCACTAAGCGTATGCACAACCACGACCTGTCACTGAGGCGTGCAATTCACTGCGGCCAGTACTTGAATACAACAAACAAGTTGTCGCCAAATCCATGACCGTGACAAACTTCCCGAGTCCGATTCATAGCGCAAGCGGCGTTCTATGACAGGCCAAAGGTCCACATCATTAAGAATGTCCGAATCAACGTACCACCAATTCACAACCCCTTTTCATTGAATATCATCCATCTCGACATCATCTGTGCCCTGTAAGCACAACAATAAGAACAGACAGGAATTCATAGATCCACATACACAACCCACCGGGATAACACCCTCTCAGGTTGTTGCATCCAAAGACTGGAAATGGGTAGATGACCATGCGTCAGAAGCCTGGATCCCCTGCAGGGCCTGCACTTTACGGAAGGTTTTTGCAACACGACGGTCCATGAATTCTTTGCCACGATTGTCGATGATGAATTTGAGGATTAAGCGCTGGAACGCTTCGGTGATGTAGAATCGGTCCTTTCGAGGATCTAACGCTAGAAGCCAATGGCTGTCAATAACAAGAATGGCGGAGAGATCCTTGATCAAAGGTTGCAAGGGTTTGTAGAACGAATGGGTGAGGGTGGAGGGCATTATCCTGTTTAATGAGTCCAGTAACCGTCCTCTGGACTTGTGATTTCCGTTCAAAGCGCTCCATGATCCCGCATCGATCTTTTCCTTGCGACACTTTTCAGGCTGCATGACCATGGCCCAGTAAAGAAGGAGCCAGAAGACGGATTCCGCATCGTGTTCAAGTTCTTGCCTCCACCCGCCGTGTGACTCATTATCATCAACCAGTCTTGGATCAATGATGAACTCTTCCTCTGAGCCTGGGAAACTCTTAACTCGGTCCGGGTGGGCCTTAGCATAGAGATCAGGATTGCAGGGAATCCCAGGAACGGCGGCGAAAACGGGTGGCACAGGTCCTGTCCGTTCAACAGCTCGAGCAACAAAAATAGGTGTTCCCTGGTAAAAATGAGAGTCACGGCACCTAACGGATAAGGATCAGCACGCAACTCACCATTCCGAAGATCTTTTGCTTCTCTTTAACACTTGTCTCAGGTTCTAAGTGCACCGCAAGGTTAAAGTCAACAAGGAGCATCGATGTTTCCAAGGGATTGTCGCTAACGTCCTTGTTAGCAACTATCCAATTTCGGCTTCCATATATACATACCTCTTGCCCAGGAGATACCTGGCATAGCAGAGCGGCAACCCGTTGGTCTCCGCCTCTTGCGCAGGAGGAACAGGCAGGGTGTTTGGCGGCAGCAAGCGATTCGACGAATTCTCGACATACAGCACATTTCCTGAGCTGATATCGCGATGAAGGACGTTGCGGTGTAGCCGCAAATACCGCAATACTTGCAAACATGTCAGCAAATCGCATCGCAACAGAGATTCAAATACCTTCTAGAACGTCGAACAACGTCTCCAACACTTTAGACAGTGTAGGGATACTCATGAAAGGCGATCCACTCTCTCCAAGACCCAGGCGGCGCTTGCACATTTCTTCAGACCGAGGAAGCTGAATTTGTTCGCCATATACGGCCACCACCACGCCAGGTACCCGCTCCGCTTTATGAACATACTCGTTGAGAATTGTTAGTTCTTCAAACCGTTTTTTAACTCGGCAAAACTGATCTTTGAGTACGGTGAGACCATTGCCTTCAACTTTGAAGTTTGGATTGGAGAGAACATGTGTACGAGTTGCGAACGGATTTCTGGCATATATGGAATAAAAACCACGACACTCCTTCATGCCTCCCCGATAACTGATGTTTATGGTATACCGTGCCGTGGTTTCTTCATCGAACTCGGTCTTGACATACGATGGATCTGCGAAGTCACCAGGCTCGTAGAGGCGATAAATGAACGCATATAATAACTTGTTAAGGTCTCGGTCCTTCCATTCGACATCGAATTGCCGTATACCTTCGCCGCCAAATCCAAAAAGGAATATGACCTTGTTGGAGGAGGAAAGCAGGCCTTGGGCAACGTAGAGGTCGGGTCTAGCCAAAAGCAGGTAGTAGAGATATGAAATCGCCTGTACCAGTTGGTCATGATGGGACTTTCCCGCAGATGCCGTCTCCCCTGCGAGTCGAATAAATGGCCAGGGCACGACACCATTCTTCCAGTGGCCCTTAAAGGCAGCCATGATGTCGGGCTTGCATATTGTGTCCGTAGCGTGTCTAAGTGGTGATTTATCTCTCGTGTCCTGGAACACTAGGGTATCGCGCTTTGGGAAATCTAAAGTGAAAATCATATGTCGGCAAGAAACCCGAGTACAGAAACAGGTAGTGCTCGCGCTTGTCCTTTATAAATTTGGCCACCTTATTGGCCAATGTAAGAAAAGACTTCATTCCTCTCGAGCCCACGTTAGGAACCGATTTGGGAAGTTCGACATTCAAAAACTGGAGGAACTTTGACTTGTCGTCAAAAGCTCCCAACAGAAAGCGATCATCGTATCTGAATTTCTGGTATTGCTCGCAGTTTTCGGACTTAGCAGGTTGGACTGAAGGGGCCTGACCATGAAGAGGAGTACGTGGGCCTGAATGGCCTGAATCAGGAAATGAGGCCGACATGGTCGTCACACGTCACACGTCATGTAAAAAAGGTTAGTCCATCGTCTGAAATGAACAAACAGAACAAACAGTAAGCTACTAACCTAGGGTTTAAGCTTACGTAAGCTATCCAAAACTCGGTGATGAGTGGCACTAGTACTGCGCAGCGCGGTGCGCTGGGTCGTCTTGAAGGTGGCCATCTTGTTAGTGATGGTGACAGCGACGGCGAAGACAATGAAGACGATGAGGCCGTGAGCACGCGCATGCGCGAGTTCATGAATGCGTTGCATTGCGGGGATGTGACGAATGCCAGTGCCGGGTGCTGCGGAGAATGAGCTCGGATGCTCGAGACACACGCCCAAACAAACAACCTCATCCACCGCTCCAGTCATCCGAGTCAGCGCACCCCCGCCGAAATCCGCAACGCAATCAAAGTCCGCCGTTTCCGTTGTCCAGAAAAGCCCGAAATTTAGTACTGTAGACTTGAACGTGCTGCCAGTGTCCTGTCGCCGACCATAGCTGAAGACGAAGGTCTGAGGGAGGGCAGCACAAATATGGTAGAGCAGGGGGGTTCCCGGGCCCGCTGTCGCGCCCGGCTGCCGGCCGTGCTGCTCTCGAGCTCGCTGCGCGAGTCGTCCGGCACACCAAGGCAACAAGAAATACTGGCGCACGAGCCTGGGAAAAAGGCATTACGGTTCAAACGTTCAAGGCGCAACGTACCAAGTCATAATAAGCAAGCAAGGACACGTCTCCTAGGCCTAGGCCTCAATTCAGATCAGAAATGAAATTATCATGACACGAGTATGACACATCGAGTCCCATCCTCACTGCCTCACTGTCAATTACAGTAAACCCCCTCAACCGTGACAACCCGCCCGTAACCTCACGATTTCCACTAGGTACATCATCGCCCAATGAAAAGACTAAATGACTCATATATGTATTTTATGGCCTTGATGCTCCGACTATGGCTGGCTGTTTTTGCATCTATCGAACAAGAACGCATCCCAAAGAAATGAACGAAGATGAGTTGTGCCTAGTAAAACACATCAATGTTTCCTTAGATCTAGGTCTTTATTCATTACCGTCTGTCAGATACGGCACGGTACAGATTGGAGAACATAGTCGCATATTTATTATAACTGATGTAGGTGGTGTTTCGTGTCGCACTGTCAGTGGCAGAGCGATTCGCTGCCCCAACGAATTCGAAGAGAACATTCTTAGGCCTCTTGAACTGAATTTGCTCTCATTAACCTGTTACTATGCGCAATCTTCGTTCTCTTATACAGCACTGCTAGTTTGCCGGTAGGTTGCAACGGAAGAAATATACGTCGCCTCTAAGCGTATGCGCAACTAGTACGACCTGTCGCTGCTGAGTGCAATTCACCGCGGCCAGTACTTGAGTACGACAAACAAGAATATTTGCTAGATCTATCTATGACCGCGACAAACTTCCTGAGTCCGATAGAGTATGTTTGCGCTGAATTTTTTTGACATTTTTTCTTGCTATAAGCACTACAGTAAATTTCGCTATCTGGGAACTACTGTAGATCTAAGTCCAAACTCATAAGAAAAAGTCCAGTGCAAATATACTCTAATGTCAGGGTATACATTTTGCGTCGCATTATCATTACCTACTGACACATACGTTACTTATTTTGAAAAAAAATCATCAATCGTCCCGTAACACAAGGGCGAACAACGAAAACTAAGAACGAATGAAAGAACGAGCGAGTTAGTAGTAGTCTTTCACCGTCGTCCGAGCATCTCGCGCTTAAGCGCAATCTCGTCCCGCGTCATGGCAATCCGGCTCTCGAGCCTCGAGCTCAAGTCCACCTCGTTCCCAGAGAGTCCCACAGCAGAATCGAGCAACGCCCCAGCCTCCTTGAGCACCTTGACCCAACGCGCACGCGTCGGCTCGCCAAGCCCGAGCGCAGTACCCACATGCACGCGTAAATCAGTCGTCCTCCGTGCCCGGCTCCCTTTCCCCGCTCCTTCTTCACCTGCGGCAATACCATAAACACTCCCAACATCTCCCCCCACTTCATCGCTCAAACTGGAGCCAGAACTACTACTACGAACCGAACCTTTCTCATTCTCGCTCCCGTTCTCACTAGCGCGGAGTAAAGTGTCGACATCCTCATTCTCGAGTCGCTGTGCCTCACGGAGTTCCAGCACCGCAAGCTCGAAGAGCGCTACGCCACCGATCCACGTACTACCTGTGCTTGGGATAGCAGAGTGGCGTGCGTGCGCGTCGCGTAGGAAGGTGCGCGCTTCGGATGGGTGACCAGTTGTGCGGTGCATTATGCCGAGGAGGAGTGCGCGGAGCGCATGCTCATCGGGCGTGTCCAGCGCTGCACGTGTATGTGCAGGCGTGGCCGCATCAGAGTCGTCGCTAGTGCTGGTGCCATTACTGGCTGGTGGTGAGGTCGATACAAATGGTGAAGGGAGCGTTACTGGTGGTGAGACAGAGAGTAACTCGACAATATGTGCCTGTGCAGCGGCGGGCGTTATGCGCCCGTGGGTGTTCCAGAAAATTGCTATTTCTGTGTTATATTTTGTTCAGAGAAATTTAGAAAAATGAAATAGTGAAGGGGTTGAGAGGTGATAGACGTGCCTTCTGCGGGGCTGATAGATATAGAACGCACCCAGTCCTCCTCGGAACCTGTTAGTCTTACATGTTTCGCCTTCCAGAAGGCCACTGCAGAGAGAACAAATGTCAGCCCATTGCTATGACAATAGATGCGAAAACACCATCACGCACACTTCTTCTTGATGAAAACCTCTGTCGGCAAGTCCTTGTTTCCGACCTTACGCCTATCGATCTGCGCTGGCGTCGCCTCGAGCAGTCCCTGCGCTTCTTTCAAGTTGCCAAGCGACCAATGGCATCCCGCGGCAATAAAGTAATACGTAGCATGTGACCAGGTATTAATCTCGGTCATTTGCATGAACTTCTTTGCGGCGTCCTTGTAGCGGCGTTGCGCGAGATAAACCCATGCAAGCTCAAAGACAAGGAGCGCATCGGCTTGCAGAAAGACGCTCGTTCGGTCAGGCGCAAGACCGGCTTGGAGAGATTTAATAGCAGACTCCGGGTCACCGGACAAGCGATGGATCTTTGCCTGGCAGGGCAAATAACATCAACTAGGTTCGGAGATATGGTATTCAGCAATCCAGTGGGGCCTTACTCGATTCAAGATCCACAGAGTTCCTGTGGGGTATTTATTTTCGAGCCTAAATATTTGATTGACCTTGAGCAAAGACCGAAGACATGAATATAGGAAGGCGGGGGATGTACGTACTTGTGAACAATCGACTTGTATTGCTTGAGGATATACTTCTCATCTGCCTGGTAGCCAGACATTAGTAGGACAACTCCGTAATAGGTCATTAACGTGAGCCCAGCGAAGACCGAATGCACGTCGTTACCACTCGCCGAGACGGCGAGGGCGCGGAGGGCAAGCCTTCGGTCATTATTAAACCCAAAGAAGCCTACAACGTTCCTAAATGCACCCACACAAGTGTCAATCTCTGCCTCATAGCACCACGACGGTCATACGCACTTGACCTTTGCCGGAAGGAGGGAGAGGACAAGATTGAAAAGACCGTGTCCTGCCGATGTCGATCCGTTGTTCAGGAGTCGAGGCCGGGAACATCAATGATATGCAAGAGGGCGTGGGAGAGGACGAACCAAATGCGGTTCCCGAGATGATCAGATCCTCAATTGGACCGTCCTCGGTTGGTGGCGCGATACTCGTTGGGGTTGACGCGCCACTCGGGGTAGCGGCACGTGAGAGGCCTAAGCGACTAAGGAAGCCAATCGATTTTGAAGAGATTGAAGAAATGGTGCTTGCCGGCGTCGAGGGGCTGGGGCTCGAAAGCGCTTGTTGAGCGGCGATGCTGAGAAGCGAGCCTTGGCGTGAGGACGGGATAGAAGGTGTCGGGGTATCGTAGGTATTTAGGCCGTTCGGGAATACGATCTTGTAGAGCCTATAAAAAGGTGCTTCAGTGATCTGGACGACTTAGTCCAGGAAGAAACGAACTTTGCGTAACGAGAGTGTGCACTAACGAGATTGAGCGCTTTAAATAAGCCAGCGAATACAGAGTCATACAACAGGGACGCCTACTTGTTCAGTGCGTACCTATGGAATAGTAACACATGATGTCGATCAAATGGGCTAGGAACCAAAAGTGAAGCAACTTACAAACATTGCAGGTAGCCGTAGTAGGATTCACTGTCATCAAGGTGAGTAAGCATATCAATAAGCAAAGAAGGCCAAGCACGCCGAGTGTCCGCCTTAACGGCGGACAGCATACCTCAGAGCATAGTTCAATCCAAGGAGGATGACACAGTCCGAATAGATAAGCTCCCATTCCGTTGCAGCGGGAAAACGACTTGTCTGCCTGAGGTTCTTTGCATTTTTGAGTTGTTTTTTAGCGCCGGCTTCTGCCTGTTCTAGGATAGTTGATGCCTCCGTGATAAGGCCGGTCTAGAGGCATAGGAGGGGTGTTACTTGGCTTCAACAGTGATTACAGAGACGAATGCGTACCTCCAAGCTCAAGGCAGCCTGAAGGAAGGCACAAGCGCCAGAACCAAGAAGATGAAGAGCAGAATCAGAATCGTTGTCCTTGAACAGGTTCTCTGCTTTCCCTAGTTCATTAGAGAAAATGAGATCGAAGCCGGCAGTTGCGGACTTGATGTCAGCGATGGTTTCTTCTGTTGGGGTGAGCATTGCAACGAGGGAAGAGGAGGGTGAAGGGGTAACGAGCGGGGCTGAGGGCGTAGTGGATGCGTGGAAAGGGTTGCGGGATGATGGGGCGTGGCCTGTGATGAGATATAAATACTGGGGATGGGGTTCAACGAGCGTGTCCCCGATGGCGATGATTGTGTCCGGGTCTCGTTCGTTCGGACAGCTCCGGCCCTCCCATCCCGACCTCGTCACATGACCGACAACCGCCTGTTCCTTGATTGTCCTTGACTTTGACCGCGCAATCCAGGAAAACAATGTTTCCTAGATTTCTGCGTCCCGTACACCATTCCTCGAGAAGGTCCTATTCACTTTTCTCAAAGCCCCCCGGTGGTCGCTTCTTCAACTCGTCAAAGCCCCCCAAAGTCGTCCCTCCTACTAGCACATCCGCAAAATCTCCCACTCGCGTCGAGACAAGTACGGCTAACGGCGACACGCAACAACAACAAACGTCCTCACCTTTGCCCGATGATGCCTCAGGAGCAACGACGACGACCCCTTCTACCGCTGCATCCTCTTCACCGGCCCTCCCGATGCCCTCCGCAGCCCCCACTGCGTTGGCTTCCCATCCACCGCTGAGTGCCCCCGACCTGCGTATGCACCAATTCTTTTCACAGCATCGCCCACTCGTACTCTCTCAATCCGCATCAGCACTCTTCGATTCCTCACCCGCGCTCGCTCTCAACCCCACACTCCCACACGACGCAAGCTCCACGACCACAGCTTCGGCATCTGCCGCCGCCGCCGAAGCTACGTTAGAGGACCCACCTGAGACGACGCCAGAGGCGGATGCAGACACTGCGCGACTTCTCGCTCGCACGTTGGCTATGAATGCCGTGAACAGCGCGGTTAGTTGGGAAGCCACGTTGCGTCGGCTGGGTCTTAATCCGGCCGAGAATACGGCTGCGCTGGGCGACCAGGGTCTGACGGTTGAGCTGGACAGCACCAAGCGCAAGCGGAGAAAGAAAATGAAGAAACACAAGTGCGTAAATCTTCATTTGCGCATTTTTTCCTCGTGATCCTGATCGCTGCTGTCCCAATTTAGGTTGACGAAGCGACGAAGGGTGAGCCTGCGCCCTCCACATTCTTTCTTTGCTTGATCACCTTTGTCTTACTTTCCTCTTAGCTCCAACGTGCACAACGGTTGAAGATAGGTCGGTGAAACACGTGGTAGGACGTATAGTAAATAGTTGGGACGCCTTTCGTCCACTACCTACGGCCCTTTTTGTTCACATCCTCACGTTTAGTCACGCATTTCATATCATAAATGCGAAACTCATTTTTGTCTTCACACTGTGGCTGCGCCCTACCATTATCATCGATGGTAACGTGGTCCACATTATTGCGATAATCAGGTTTATTGTGCTATTCCCGAGGGCGTTTTTTTTTAAAATTTCCCATTGGTGTACTACATGAGAGGAATCAAGGTGCGATCGCTTGTGCGCTTGTGCATCGCAAATATATGGGAAATAATGGGTCAGGGACAGTACCAAGGCGGTCGGACGAAAGAGAGGATAGCCGTTGGTATAATTGGGACCTGAATAGGTGGGGGGGAACGGCACAAGCAGCGAGCCAGATACCCCTTATTCTGGACCTATCCCTTAGCCCGAAGCATGAAGTGTCAAGGAGAGTCAGGAGAGGTTGGGAGACCGAGACGGGATGGTGACTGATGAAGCGCGAGCAGTCTTTGATCTTCTACTTAACAGTACGTACCTTTGGCATCGTACGCATTCCAGACAGGTGAGTACGTTCGGTTTTGTCCAAGTGAAATGAGAGAGGAGAGGTCAACGAGCCGATCAAGGCATGGCCTGCGGAGGACACAGACTGAGAGCCAACTGCTGTACCGAAGATCGCTGGGAGGTAAAGCGGGGAGCTTTCCAGGCCAGTAGACGGGAGAGTCATGTACGCGTGCCACTGCGTTTTCAAGCAGCCCGTGCAGAAATTGCAAGCTCTTTGTTTGAGGGTGAATTTGACTTCTGGAAGGTGATTGGACGGTTTACGTTTCATGGACGGTGATTAGGAGATAAGGGAATTAGGCTGGACCATTAGAGATTGAATGTTGACGTGTCTGAAAACTCAGAATAGCGGCTGGGAACAGCGAAGTCACGAAAACGGGATCGATTGGTCCAATACCGAGGAGCAGTAAGAAGGGCTTATGAACTCTGTGCACTGCGATAGTCACAGTAGTAGGGCTTTGAGGTGTGTATCAGAGGTGGTTTTGCCATGACTCCCTGGGGTACGGACGAAGTGGGTGGAGGCAAGAGTTGGTCCCGAATAACTTAGGAAGACCGCGATACCAGCTGCGGGTTAAATGAGCCAATTTGTATTTGTCCCGTCATGTCACACGACGGTTGGTAAGGTCGGTTGGGAAGCGTGGAGGGAAAAATCTAGCGCTCACGGTGGTTCATAGAGTCTGTGAAGACAGTGCCGTGGGTGATGTTTGGGGGAGGCTATCATAACTGCAAGGGCTAGGAGCTTATTTATAAATGGGTACGAATGTCGAGGAAGTTGGATAGGCAGAAACCTGGGGAAGGGGTGGCGCGTTCACGATGAGCTCAGAAATGAGGGAGTCTGTAGAGGTCGAAGGAGCTGTTCCGATTCCAAATTTTAGGCCCTTAGGGGGACCTCGCTCAGAACATAAAGACTCTGGCCCGAAACTCTGGTGTCCAATTTCATTACAAGACACATGGCATAACTACACACCTTAGACCCACAGGACCCGCAGATATCTGGGAAATACCCCGTACAATTTTCGCTGGGCATAGAACACAGTATGCCCCGGCGATTAACTAGAGGAAGGCCACGTCGGTCATCGTAATGTAACCTTGTACTTTTCGCTTCGCAGAGTTATCTGAAGAGACCAGCTTGGCCGATGTACCAAACCGGTGGGTTGCGTATTTGGGGGTTGGGAGGATACCATATACGCCACAGTATATGAGCGCATATATGTGCCCTATAACAATTCAGTCGGCTAAATACTGCAATCTGATTGGTTGGTCGAGAGCATTGTAAAATGCTCGCAGTGTACTGTATACAGTAAAGGAGTAACTCACTTGATATCGACGCAACTTCAATTGCCGAGACAAGAGCGACATTTCCCGTTTCCACGTTTCTATGGCACCAGTTCATACCGTCGCTGCGCAAGCCTGTCTGGGTGGTGGTTTACTACGAGATACCTTGACAGAAATTTTCACCAAGGACGACCTCGAGAACTTTCCTCTTGCCAACGACGCCAAGTATGCTGGGGAAAGCTGGGTGGGTCATGCATGATTCGAAAATGTGTCGCCAATCGCGCAAGAAGGGATGAGACGTCTGTTCGACCCGAGAAAATATCACCTTTCAATCTGGGTCTGAATATGTGATCTTGAAGAGACCCAGGATCAATCGGAGCGATCTGAACGCCCGCCACAGGCCAAGGCAACACCCTTGTATCATGCTAACTTCGGTGGCATGTACAACGTCGCGTCGTTCCTGATCATCGGGCACTCTCGGGATGCTCGGAGCTTTAACTAGAAGGAGGAAACCTCGTTGTAGGTGGCATCGCGCCACGGACATGCGGATGTCGCCCGATTGAACGTGGTGTGGATACAGAAGCTCAGGACGACAATAAATGCACTATTACTTCTGGCATCGAGAGGTGAATATAAATATCCTGGGTCAGTGAAGTCACAGAAGAGGCTCGGTGTTAAACGCACAAACTGATAAGGTGCCGAGCTTTCAAATCACCATAACTGCAATAACTAGCAGCTTGAACGGGCACGTGTGTCGAGGAGGTTGGATGGGTGAACTGGCCCCACCTCTTGAAGGAGTCGGTTAAGATTCGAAGCGCGACGTAATGACACATCTCGGCTCGTCAGGGATCCGTGGAAGTAAAAAGTTATCAACAGCTCGAAAATCGACAGGTCCATCGTGAGCAGCGGCCATCGAAGGCAAGACGCCCAGTTTTACTGTAGACCTCGGGATCTTGATATGAATTATGCCTTTTTGCCTCCCGCATCCTCGAGTCATACGTGCGGACGGTGCGGTCCAGACCTCTTGATTCGAACATTCGATACGTGCATGTCAAAAACACGCAACTGCGGCGCAAGAGAAATGGGCAAAACTGCCACATTTTCAGGGCAGTAAGTCCGCATGTAAGGTGCATTGCCTGGCCTCACAGGCTTCACCTGATCATCGAGAGTAGGGACCAGGCCCGCAGCGTGTTTAATCCCAGGAACCACTTATCTATATCTATATGGTGTGGGTGTATATAAGTGTGCCGCAGGTCCACATCAACGAGCGATCAGCTTTCCATTTTCCAAGCTCTGTATTGCTCTGCGCCAGTTAATTTCTGAATGGTATGGTTTACTTCTGATTTGGGCGACGCAGCTGATTTGTATTATCATGATGATGTAGTTTATCCCAGGCAGTGGATATGGAACAACCTCCGAGTCAGGGTGTGTCGTATGCGATTCACAACCTTTCCATTTTGCCCACTCATAAGCTTGCGGTAAGGTCCTCAGGCTATGTGTCGGGGGGCCCGGGTTGCGTGATGCTTCCGCCATGGTGGCCTCCTATACGGTCTGAAGGGGGCTTTGGAGGGTGTAACCCTTGGTGATGCATTTTTGTATGAAATGGTTGTAGCGTAGCCCGGTGACTCATCAAGAATGAGGGAAAATGTTGTGAGACAGTGTAGCACTCACCAGATGATATATGCAAGTAGTCCCAAAAGGGACTCAAAAAAATGTAGACTACTGGGTCGATTATTGGACGTTAGCATGAGCAAACGAGCCGATACACGTCCTACCCTTTGTCTAATGCCGACCGTTTTCCTCTTTTCTAATCTTTTCCCCCTCCAAACTCCTCACGCCGCTCCGAGGCGTTACACGGGTCTAATTTCAACGCTTATGTAAGAGCGACGGAAAAGAACAAGAACTTGTCAACTTTGGTGGGATCTAACACGGCGGGCAGGAGCGGATAAGTAGATTCTGCAAATAGTCGACTAAAGAATCGACTTGTGTCCAATAAACCTAAGTTGATTTGATTTTCCTTACAAATAATAATAAAACAATCAAGTGATTTGCCGATGACCCCTTATATGCCAGATAACTTTAAATAAGAATGATCAAACAATTGTAAATTAGTTACCTCCTTTATAGAGCTCGACATAAGCAGACTTAGTTGGCATATAAGTCGATGTAGAATTATTAATTGCATTATGTAAACTCGTTTGAATCTATTGTTTAAAACTTAGTGGGCGCTGATCATTTTAAATAAACAATTGTATATAAAGAAGTCCATTTATTTTAAATCAATTCGGACATAAGTAGAGTTAGATAATCACACAACAAATTTTAAATAAAAATATTCCAGCTCAATATCGAGCCATCTGGAATGAATTGACGCCACGACATGAGTGGACTATTTTTATTTAAAATTTGTAGTGTGATTATCTAACTCTACTTATGTCAGAATTGATTTAAAATAAATGGACTTCTTTATATACAATTGTTTATTTAAAATGATCAGTGCCTACTAAATTTTAAACAATAGATCCAAATGAGTTTACATAATGCAATTAATAATTCTACATCGACTTATATGCCAACTAAGTCTGCTTATGTCGAGCTCTATAAAGGAGGTAACTAATTTACAATTGTTTGATCATTCTTATTTGAAGTTGTCTGGCATATAAAAGGTCATCAGCAAATCACTTAATTGTTTTATTATTATTTGTAAGGACAATCAAGTCAATTTAGTTGTCAATTTATTGGAACAAGTTGATTCCTTAGCCGACTATTTGCAGAATCTACTTATCCGTTCCTGCCCGCCGTGTAAGGCTAAAAGGAGGTGCCTTGGAGGAATTTATTTTTTAAAAAATGGTACATTGCTTCCGTCCTGAAGGTGTTCTTATTTCTAGTGCAAGAAACTGATACGGTTACAGCTAATGGTGCGCCGTGCAAAGAACATTTTGTGTGATTGTATAACACATGGGGCGCTGGGTGTTCCCCCTCTGCCCATCATCAGGTCCGTTGGCGGAAAATACAGCACAGTACACACATGTCTGATGAATCTCTACTGTTGAACAAATGGAGAGACGACTACAGCTATCAGTGTATATGCGGCCACATTCTCCGGAGTACCTGAGGTCGAGGTGAGCCAGGTGAATCGAATAGGAGCAGGCAGAAGACGAGCGACCAGTCTGATCTTTGTAATACCAGCACCATACTTTTTGAACTGAAAATTCACTGAAGCTTACGCCACCTCTTTCAACTCACCACACTCCCTCCAGCCCGGACATGTATGGTCGATGTTTGAGAAGCTGAAGTTGATGATCTTGAGAATACAAGACCACCTCTTTCGTAACACAACCTGGGACTTGAGGTCCCTGTGCTCGACTCCCAAGTAGTGCATGTAGTAGTAGGAGGCGGAGGGGAAGCGGAGTGTGGGGCCAGTGGTTGATGGTGATGTTCAGGCTTTGAGGTTGCGTGCACTTGTTTGCGCCCTCGAGGGTCGCCCGCTTGTCATCCGGTCCTTGCCTATTGAGTGTGTGTGGTTGACGGTCTTGCGCATGTCTTGCGTTACAGGGAAAGTATAGTTTGAGGGGGTTAGGAGGTGGATACAGGTGAATGGGCAGGGGCGGGTGGGCGGGAGCGGAGACGGAAGAGTGGCAGAAGCAAGTGGGGAGACGGGATCTAATGTCAAGGTATACATTTTGCGTCGCATTATCATTACCTACTTACACATAACGTTACTTATTGAAAACAAAAAAAGGCATCAACCGTCCCGTAAAACAAGGGTCAAAAACTGCCTGATTACAGCGCATTCGGGAAAACCTTTTGTCATCCGTGCGCCATTTTAAAAAAATCTCGGTTAGCATTCGGCAAACTCCAGCCTTCGGGATCTGCAGCATAGATGAGAGTCGATATTGGTCATGCATGCTTTTGCACGCTCCAATACTCTGTAGATACGGCCACATTGGGTTACTGCACAATTATTGAAAATATATAAGGCCGCAGACATGTGCAGCACCATTGGAAATGCAAAAGAGAGCTACAACAAGCCCTGCCAGGTCAATGCACTCGTGCCAATCGCACACACTTATGCATGCTCCAATACTCCGCAAATATGGCCGCACTGAGCCATTACATGTTTCTGCCAAGTTGAGAAGGCCGCAGGCATGTGCTGCACTGTCAGGATTGCAAAGGAGAGCTACAATGAGTTCCACCAGGTCAAAGCACTGGTGCCAGTCGCACACGTTCCTGACAGTGCCGCACATCCCCGCGGCCTTCACAACTTAGCAGAAATATGTAATGGCTTAATGTGGTTATTTTTGCGGAGTATTGGAGCATGCACAATTGTGTGCAACTGGCACGAGTGCATTGACCTGGCAAGGCTTGTTGTCACTCTCTTTTGCATTTCTAACAATGCTGCACATGTCTGCGGCCTTACATATTTTCAATAATTGTGCAGTAACCCAACGCGGCCGTATCTACAGAGTATTGGAGCATGCAAAAGCATGCATGACCAATATCGACTCTCATTCTATGTTGCAGATCCTATGGCTGTGGAGTTTGCCGAATGCTAGCCGAGATTTCTTTCCGTTTCCGAACTCGCTGTTTTCGCAATAGCTTTTTTTTAGACTCTGAGTCCGAGTCCGGCACAGCCCCGCGCGTCATGCCTGCTCCCATAGCGATAGTATCCGAGCCAGCCGTGTGTCCTCCGAATTCCAACCAACTGGTCGTATAACCGGAGTGAAAGCTACGGCTACGGACCGTGCACACGACCGGCGCCTACGGCAAGGTCTTATAAAGAATACAATGTGTTCTTCGAGAACAAATTGTATTCTTTACAAGACCGCTACTTTTACGGTACTCACTGTGCGGGCAGTTCTCGACTCATAAGTACTGAGCTGTGCGACCTAGACGAGGATTATGGGATGGATTATCGCTTCGTCCCTCCCGTACGTCCCTTTCCCCCAACTTCCCACCGATTAATTCTTGACAGGCTTCTGAGCCATGGGATAAAAAAAGGGGGGGATGTGCTGGGTAATGTGAACACCTTGAACTTCAGACAAGTTCCTCGTGATCCATGGAGGATTTTGTCGGTGCCACCGCTCGTGCGTCAGCACGCTTCGGTGCACCGCTTGACCTCGTGGGTTCACCTCGTGTCCTACTTTAATTTTGGGACCCCCTTGCAAGCCTCGTGCTTGCCCAGTGCCCTCACTTGCTCTTTTTCTCTTTCTCTTTGTTGCGCCATATTTCCCTTTGTTTCTTTGACTTACTATAAATTGTTTCAGTAACACATGTACCTCTTCCTTTCAACTCGAATGACTGCCTATTTACACCTTCGTCATTTTCCTTTCATCGTCCTCACACTCGCCTACAGATGACGTCAAACGCGAGTAGCCCAAAGAGCTCTCGTACCCTCGGTTGTTACTTCATCCTTTCTCCTCTCTGCGTCATATTTTAGTTCCAAAGAGCTTGATCGTACTAGTACTCAAAACGCGGTCACAAAGGCATCCCATGTATTTAAGACTTCCTACGTCTCAATCCCAGTATTGTTCCAATTCCTTCGACTTGTGTCATCCCCTCAGATTCCTCGACCGCACGTCGACTTTCCTTTTCGTTGTTGTCACCGTCGCCGCGCCCGTCTTTCTCGGCATCGTATCCACTTCATTCATCGCGCTAATCCGCTGGAGACAACCACGGGTGGTCATCTAAACAAGCCGGGCATTGCACGACCGACACGGTGAGGACCGCATCCCCACACTTCCGACAACGGTACGGGCCGTCCCCATCTGCTGCCCTTTGTGCTATCGCACTGGGGTGCGAGAGTGCGGAAGTGGTTTCGGGTTTCTATTCAATCGGTGGGGGGACGGTAATCAGATGAGAGGATGTTGGCCGGAGGGGAAGACGTGATGCGTACATTACCACTTCCACGTGGAGAATCAGGGCACGATTGAGTGTCCTTTGCCTCGTCGGAGGGAGGGTTGGAAGAGACTTTTTTCTCTGAAGGCTCAGGCTCCTCGATTGGCGCCATGGGGAAAGTCAAAAAAGCTGGGTGTGAGATGCAATTATGGGGGAGGTATTTAACATAGTCATATTCCCATGTGCTCCCTCCCAGTGCACACGGCCGTGGCCATTATTGGATTAAAGTAGAATTATTAGGGGGCCTCTAGCTTTTGCATTGACGGAAAATTGCTGTGCCTCTGTGGTAGAGACCCGGACAACTGGAAATGGGAGTCAGTAATTAGCCAGACGGATCAAATCAAAGGCCCCCCACATTTCTAAATTTGGGGGCAGGCGAGTAGACTTGCAGGAGACCAACCAACAGAGGGGATCGGCCGCACTCCCGGGTGATGATAATCCATTAGCTATGTTGAAAAACCTATTGTTGTGTGGTCCGACAGGGGCGCGATTATGGCCAGAAAAAAAGGCCAAAGTGCACTTAGGCACAGCATATTGGGGATGCCCGCTCTGCCGACTGGTTGGATCTGAGAGGCATCTTCATCCACAACTGAAAGAATTTGATATCTTACGTGAAGGCAGTCCCGAAACATGCGTTTCCCGACAGAATCCAGAGCATGTGATAGAAATTGGTAGAAGAGGACCTTCAAGTACGGTAGGAATGGAGGAAGGGAGGGAGGGAGGGAGCGCGCGGCGTCAAGAAGTTTATCAGCCTTTACGACGTTGAGGGCACGACGTTTATAATTGTTTGAGGCGCCAGGGCATGAATCCGGTGCTATGGGAGAATACTATAGTACAAACTTGTTTTTCCAAGAGGAGAACAAAAGCCCAGCCTGAGGGATCGTTATGTAAAAGCAGTTCATTGTCGTCCTTTGACGGGCTTCAATCCAGTCGCTGTTGACCACAACCGTGACGAGACGACTCGGAGACGAACGGTACAAGTCACGTGGCCCAGCGCTCACCACCTCTTCTCGGGCTTTATCGGTCGGTGGCGACTGCTGCTCGCATCCATGGCATTGCGCGCCCTCCCCCTGGAATGTCGAGGTAAAAAAACACATTTTTTTGTGTGGCTATCTTCTCAGCACAAGTCATTGAATAGCAATGTCACACTGGCAAAGACTGGGTGCAAACTTCTTTGCCCTTGAAGAACAAACGATACCGCTTTAGGTATCAAGGAGTGACTAGTGACTCGGACGAGTCGGACCCTAGAGGAAGATTTGGAATCTCTATTAGCTTGACACTTCGATTTGGGATCCCCTAAGACCGGAACGACGCCACACCCAGGTCTCTCCTCCGGGGCCCTCCCGAACTCCATCAGAATTTCGTTACTGTAGGGCATTTTATCACATGTTTCTTTTCGAGTGCTGTACCTTGAACACCCGCCACCCTAAATATGGTTTGGCGCTTGTACGATGTTATTGTGTTGAAATGAGAGCACACGGAGCGCGCGGATCCCTAAATCCGACATTTACAATATTTTCACATCGACAGATAAACAGATAGCATTTGAAGTTGGTATCATGCCAGCCACGAATCCCGGCGTGTTTCAGCGCGCTTTAGCCGTTCCTTAGTTTAGATACATTTTCTGAACCCGTAGCCTGAGACCCTCATTATATACCATATAGTTAGTTGTCTTCGGTCCCTCAGCTCTCATGCTTACAGCACACACTGAGGTTGATCGCACCCCTCAAAACTCAATCACTAGCATTATATGGTGAGAAGGAGCACCGTGACAAGGCAAAGGGCGGTATTTTATGTGATACAGACTTGGAGGTGTGTTATTTTATGTCATCCTTCAAGTTGTAATCCTCCTCAGTAAATAGTTTCTCTTTGGAGCCACTCAACAATATTAATCCCCTGACTTATACCTTACTGTAATGGAGATATGTGCATGTGAGAAAAATGCAGTCACTATTTTGTGAGAATAATCGAAAAAGAGGCCGAGCTTGTGTAGCCAATGAAGATCGCGGTCTTCCAAATCTCAAATCTTTCTTTGGAATGCAACGGCCCGGGATTTATCCGGTTACATCCGACGACTTTTGTTCCGTTGTCTCCCATTGTCATTGTCAGAAACGCTGGCACTTTGCTTCGGTGCCAATCAAAGTGCTGTCAAAGTGAACGCCACGAGTCACCCGTGGATATTTTTGGGCCATCTGTACCCGTACCTGTGAGAACCCGTACCCACGCTCACGGGTACGGGTATGGGTCCTGTATGGGTTCATGGGTCTAGCAGGAACCTGCGGGTTCATGCATTCAAGCAATGTGATGTGAGCAAGAATTATGTATTGAATTAATAGAAGTTAAAGTACTACAACATGACTATGACAAAAACAAGAAGAAACGAGTGGTGCACGATCGACAGGTGGCGTGCCAGTGGTGGCGAGTCTCATGATAAACAATGTGTCATGCACAACAAGTACATGTATTGAGTTAAATAAACGATGAAACTACAAGTCTACAATGTGTCTATGATAAGAGGCGAGCACCGTGCATTTGAAGTGGGTCGCGAGGAAGGAACAAAGGCCACACGTGTGTTAACTGTCGAGCAGCTGGGGCCATTGCCCATGGCTTCTTCGGTGGCTGGTGCGTTGTTGATGTGCAGTTGGCGGTGTCACATTGTGAGGCGGCGGGGAGACGGACAACGATGGCTCAGTGAAGAGGGACTGTTGGCACCAGCGCAATGATAAAATGGCATCTGACTACATGCGAGTTGTCAGCGAAAACGTAAGGGTTGGTTGAGGTTCGGACACAATAAGATGCACCACTGTTCCCATGCAACTTCTTCCCACCCCTCAAGGCAGGCTAGTGCATTAGACCGCTCCGCACTACGCCTATGAACTGTGTGTGATTGATAGTTGAGTACTACGGAAACTTGGGGACGAGAGCGGTGATACAGGCGATGGCATCGGAAGCACATGGCTAGGTGTACGAGACGAAGAGTGGGCGGTGACTGGGGGAGCTGAAAGTCGAGGGCAGTGTGAGGTCGGCGAAGCATGCCCTGCCACTGCTGGCCTGGAGGGGGACGGGGCGGAAAAGAAGAGAGGGACTTGGTATCGGTTCCTTGCGTTCAGAGGGAACATCAGGAAGAGCTGAAGGAGCAGGTCTCGGAGATGGAAGAGTACAGATGGGGTCACAATTCACGAGAAAGGCACCACGCAGGGAGGGAGTGGGGAGCATATCATCCCGATGGTCGAGTGGGCCTTGTCGGAGAAGGCCCAGGGGTGGAGATGGATTGAGAAGGCTCAGTGGCGGTCCACAGTCGACCAGCACTCGAGAACTCGCCCACCGTGATAATGTCCGCACGAGTAAGGAGCTGTTGATGAGATGCAGCCAGGCATGAGCGGTCTGGATGCCGTCTTTCTGGTGAGCTTGAGGAACACGACATTTGAGCCTGTAAACATCACCCCACTCGAATCGTCACAGCATCAGCAAACAGTCCAGATGCTGGCCCAATCAGGGACAGAGAAGAATGAACTTACCGATGAGTATGGTCCAGGGTCCAGGGGAACGACTCGAACGAGAGAGGGAGGGAGAGAAAGGTGGGATGGTAAGGAAGTGTCAGAAGTAATTCAAGTGAAAAAAGGCGAAACGCCCATTGTCATTAATTGTATGTACCTGGAAAGGCTTAGGTGTGCCCAATTGAGAGCTGTCAATGAGGACTAGCACGAAAAAGGCGGCTACTTGAGGGTGGAACATTGGGAAGGCAGCGGCGCAGGAGTCGGGAAGGCGGGGGCTGTGGAGACAAGAACGGCTGGATGGAGATTTGCATCTATCAAACTGTAAGCATGCACTGAACTTCAAAGGAACTTACCAAAAACTCTGAAGTTGTCATGCTGAAGAAGGCGGCAGCGGCGGCGGTGGAGGTCAGTGACAGGAAAAAAACCCCCGCACCAACCCGGGTTTCTGGCGGGTGGGAAATTCCCAACTCGTGACGTTCCCTATGTCAAACTGCGAGACGATGACTCTGGGAAAGGCATAAAAAGAGCCAATTGCTTGTTCTATGAGTGTATCGTACTTAGTACCGTGGTCAAGATCGTGGTTGCACACCAGATTCATTCTAATCTCAACCGGCCTTTGCGTTGAAGTGCGAGACCTGGACTGGTGGCCATATCATGTATTCCTCCTCGCTTGCAGCGCAGTTCTTTAATCCTGCCATGGGGCCACCTTTCAAATTAACTGTAGGTAAGATAATTTAGTTATGTTGGATTCAAGGTCTAACTAATCACCTACAGGAATCGATCGAGTATAGGTTCCACTAGAAACGACTTAGTCTATATACGAGCTAGCACTCGAGATCACTGTGCAATTAACCTGCAGTAAAAGGATGTCTTCATTCTTCATTCCAGTATGCCACCAGTCCCAACCACATGACGCCAGAAGTCAGAATGTTATCGTGCTCGCCAGAAACATCACGATAGTTCGCTTCTTAGCCTCTTCAGCTTCAGGTCTGTCACGGTAAGTTATTAGTAATTGGAGCTACCTCATAGTCGGAGCGAGTTACATTTCGTATCAGAATGCTGGGAGCTGTGAGATGCACTTTGAGTGAGTCAACTTGAGTCCGAATCGGCAATGACAACATCGCCTTCTCCATTTTCTAGGTCTCCGACCCATACGCGGAGAATTGCTTCGAGCTTAACAGAACCCCGGCATCGTCGCTGACTACCAAGGTCCACTTTGAACAATTGAGAGTGGTGCGGGTCAGCCGCGAGGCCACGGGCTAAGCCAAGAATATACTTCCTCGAGAAAGGTGCTCGCAAAGGAAGATTCAATTGTTGAGGTGGGGAGAAGAGTGTTTGTATATCTGCTCCTTCAGTGAGTCAGATATATAGATGGTGAAAGGTGCAAATTACAAGTTCGTTCTCGGTAACTCTAGTCCTTCTACCTGCGTCGAGAAAAATGAACCCTAAAAATGAATCCTAAAGTGTACCTAATTTTAACATACCCTATCATGCTGTTGCGATAGCCTGTGTCACAGTGTTTCATTCAAGGTACCTTCAGGCATAGGAGTCGGATATGTGATGATAGATAACGCCAGTGCCATGGCTATAACCGCATAGAGTTGCCCACAGCAGCTTTCTCAACGTCCAGATCCGGTAGAAGTAGAATCTTCGAAATGATGAGCGAATAGACGAAACCATGGATAGACCAACTATTGCAGAGAATATCCAAAGAGGTACATATCGCCCCAATCCAGTTGTGAACCAGCAGTATTGGTCGGCGTCAGTAAGGGCCGTTTGAATTGTCTCAACAAAAACGATGTAGACTGGTCTCACAGTCACTATGGTTTGACAGGGAACGCAGATAGGTCACGATTTGAGAAGATTGCGGTAACGGCCTATCGTCTGGGAATTTGTACCTGTGCACATGTCAGCTGGACGTCTGATTAAACCCGGAGGAATACCCACACACATGTCTAGACCAAGAATACCATAATAAAAACACCAATTGTAGCTTACTCTGCGGGATGTAATATACTCAGCTACTGTATATGCGGCAAGAGTCCCTGAGGTAGTAGCGCCCTTAATCCTTGGGATTGGTTGGGTAGCTGAAACAGGGTGACTGGGTAAACTTAGGTAGCCCCATAGTCAACACAATGATCAGCGCCGCAGAGAAATTCCGCAAATTTCTCAATTGCATGGTATTGCCAAGCTTGTTGTCGGGGTTACCGCGACTTTTGCAACTTCATTTTGATTCTCAGTTCCTGTCTCTATAGACACGCAGTCAAGAGAGCCTGGCTCGTTCCCCCTTTCTTCCTGCGATATAACGGACCAGTTCATAGATTCGCATTGTGATTCCAAGAGTAAGCGATTTAGCCGAGGATAGTACCGGGTCCATGTCAGCACCATGAGTGAAGTCAATGGGTCTGGTTCCAGACAATTCTCATATCCCCCTCCCCCGATTCATCCATTGCCTGTGGAAGGAAGTGTCACCAGAGTTGTCCCATAGTAATAATGTCAACCACGGAGACCAGCCTCTGCCTGTCATGCACATATCGTGTATCGATGCTATCCGAATCGATGCCGTGGAAGGTTGGTCTGTCTCATTCCGCCACTGGCAAAAAGAAAAGGTCAGAGCTACGTGCCCAGAGTCACGGTCGAAGAGACAATAATGGAGCAGACGCAAAGCACGGGCGAGCGTATCCAATGGAAGACGGGTGTACGAGATCATGATGCTACCATTGCACGCAAGGAATTTTTCGAATCCGTTGTTCGGGTTGGTTGGGGAGAAAGAATCGTCCGATGCCTCGGACATGAGGCCATGAGGCCATGAGGACTCGGAAACCGCCGAGCCACAAACCCACTGGCACTGGCCACCAGTCATTACTTTATCATTTTTTTTTCGGTCCTTTTTAACTTCTGTATCTCTGCCAGTGACAATTACGATTCTGGGGTTGACTCATTTTCACGAATGGCGTGATCGACATAAGGCTGGGAAGGCGAAGGGTAGTACTAGGCGGTGCGATGCAGGCCAGCCTTACCAGGCAGGTAAACACAGAAAACGGGGCAGATGAGGCTCAATTGCTTTCATTACCTCGATGACGCCACCTCTAACTTCCTCCGAAAGTAAGTAATGGAACTGTTGCAGTTCCCGTCAATAGGACGACAGCGAAGGTGAATATGTGAGTGAAGTGAGGGAATGTGGCAGGGAACGGACGCCACACGTATTACGCCGCCCCCCGGTCTGGGTCATAGTTTGCAGTCATGCAGTGGCGCTTGATCGGACTCCCCTCAATCTCAGTCGAAGCTGTGACGGCGCCGCAATGCGCATGGTGCTGCGAATATTGAAATTTATATTACCATTGTAGGGGGAAAGGGTTAATCGAAGGACCGGCATTTGCGACACCCAACGTAACGCACGTAATCTTAGGAACCACGGCGCGCCTCTTCAATCCCCAATGCACGAGGGCGGGGGCCGCACTGCATGTCATGGGGTCTCATTAAAACTGATTGATACTGTCCGAGTCCCTGAGCATTGTATCATTACGGCCGCCAAGCCCTTGCAAGCCGTCCCTCGGGGTGCCCCTTTTTGGTCCCCGCACTTCTATGTCGACTTCTGCTACTGTGCCAGTAAGAGTTATTTGGATCAAATCTCCGCAGCAGCAGTCTAAAAGACCCTGTGAATTTTGTATTCTCATTCAGCTCATGACGGTTTGGGATGATCCGTATGGACTATTGGCGTCGTGGGGGTGCGAATCCCGGCAAGCAACATGAAATTGGCTCCTGGTATTAATTTTCGCGTTAATATGGCATCTAGCAAGGAGCCTAGACACGATGCAATAAGGCTGCCGTAAGCATAATTACTATACGTCTTCAACCGTGATGGGCCAATATTTGCGCCGCATGTTACCTCTGATTGACACGAGTTTGGAACATGCAGGGTACGAGAACCCTAGATAAGAAATGCTGGGTAATCTGTCACGAAGAGATTCAGGTGGGTTATGTCTCTTGGTAATGGAAATTCGACCGGGACGGTGGTGGATATTAGGGGTCCGATCTGATTAATTGATCTAGGCATGCTGCGACATGAAACAGATTGCCGCGAATAAAGACGAGATTCAAGTAGGACGAGTCGCCTGGGAGATTGAGCATAGACACAAAGACAAGAGAATACATACTTGGTTATACTTGAAGTTTCGCTTGGACCACGATACACAGGCTACTAGCGTTCATTCAAAGAAGAGGCACTGGGGCCGATGCATGCCCAAGCTATTAATGTCCAGCGGCAAATCCAGTCACGTAGTCTCGAGCAGGTAATGACATTAAAGTTACCGACCGCACAGAAAGTCAAAGCCAAATTACAACAGTCGGGTGTTTCGTGATGACCCCCCCAAAAAACGGACCTTCAACAGAGGGCACTTCGAATGCATCCAGATTTGGAGTATCTCTCTCATTCATGAACGACTGTAGTTCAAAGGTGTTGGATGGCTCGACCGAACTGCTGAGGTAGTCGAACACACCTTAGACTTGGATCATCGTCAATGACTGTACTTTTTTCTATATCTATGGTGGCCATGCGGGACACAGCATCGAGTTTGAGGCTATCGCCGGCAGAGGTCGTGTGGTGGCGCAGTCCATTTCCAGCGAAGGTGAGCGGTGTTACAGCGGAGCGAAAAGATGGACCTGAATCCACATAACATCGTGTATTGCCATGGGCTCCGCGGAACGGGTGATCACGGAAGTAGATCCGATTATTGAGGCTCACCAAAAGTGTGTTGGAGTATCTGGAACTCTTGTCAGCTTGGACTTGTACATTGAGCACAACATCTCAATCACAATTTCCCGATGATCCCGCACCTGTTTTCTGACATCAGCAAGGACAGGCACACAACAAATCGGAAACAACGTACGTGAATGTGTAGTATATGTCATTCTATGAAGACAATGAAACGCGTCAGAAAGGCAGACATAGCACAGTTCGGAGTTGACCCACGGGAAATGCGACATAGAGCACCAAAGAAGCAATTGCTACGCTAGCTTCAAGGGGAATGTGAATGTCGATAAGGAATTGAACAAGGGATATATACCAGTGAGCGAGTTTGTTTCGATGGTGAGACGCACGACGCGGAGCAATATATAATTCGAGTAATTGCCCACGGCTCTTGCTTGTCTCAGCTTTTGAAAACGACTAGTTGACATATTGAAGAGTCAAAGGGGGTTGCCACGTACAAGCACGGTCATAGTGATGGCAATGAGAATGTCCGCAATTGCACTTGGGAGCGACCATAGCTAATGCGGCAAACTATTAGCTGGCGTGTTGACCAAGGGTAAGCGAGAATGCATACATAGTAAGCTGCCCTAGAAACAGCATACCTTCCAAGAACAACTGACTGGACTACAGTGAGACATAGTCACGCCAAAATAAAGGTATAGTGCTTGCCTCGATCCCACCCCATAATGCTCCGGTTGATTGAACTACTGCAACCTTTATCCGGGAAAGGTCATGACGGCCCCTGCTTGAGAAAGAAGTGGGGAACCACGTACGATGGCGATGGCAACACATGGCCATAACAAACGTCTGTTCAACGTCCAGATCCGATAGCAGAAATATTCCTGCACAACGAGTGAAATAATTGAGTCGATTATCGGAATGTCAATAGGTGCGTAGTGAGAGTCCTTGAGTTGTTCCTCGTTTCCGAATCCTTGTATGAACCAATAGTGGGCGTCGGCCCCCGTCAAGGCCGTTTGAGCGGTCTCCAGTAGAAAGACGAAATAGGCTAATAATCATTCCTTATCACCGTGTCGCATTCGCTAACGATTGTTAAGTACTCGCCTAGAAACTTCAAAGCTCGTCTATCGTCTGGGAAATTGTAGATATAAACATCTGTCAAGGGATCACGGTCAACAGAATATCTGGAGTTAAGAGGTGAAATACGTACAAGTTTGAACACAAAGAACGCCATAAAGCGCCCAATTGACCAGGGGACCGAAGAGCTAGGTATAACTTTTCGCTCATCAATCAGCTATGCAAGCAAAATCCAGGCGTACAAGCGGAGCAGCTCTATGTTCCAGTCAGGGTCTTGTCAAAATGACTAGTGAGAACAACGTACAGTTTGGAAACATCGACAGCCGGTGATGGCCCAGCCATTAGCGTGTCAGTCTTAGAGGTCTTGCAGGGTAGGAAGTCAGGGTGAGTTGGTACTAGTCGCATTTTACCTCTTTATAGAAAAGACCTCAGGTACCGACATTATAGACAATGTTCCCGTGCATTCCCATTGGTTGGGGGGTCGGCGCACGTCGTACGGTGGTGTCTGCTGCTCAGCAAATTTATTAGCGCCCGAAGCCTCGAACTTTGACCCTTCTCGGCACTATTTGGCTTGGCCAAGTTTTGGGATCAAGATCTCAATATGCTGCATCCCGCTTTTGGGGTTTCAGGTGGTCATCATCAATGGACATCATTGCCCGCCCTCCGACCCTTGATTCTCACGTCTGAGTCTGGGAAGACCGGATGGGTGAGAGCCCGCGCCCTGTACGGTAGTGGTCTGAATACGCACTGGTGACCCACCCGGACGCTCCCGCGTCCGCGACCCGTTGGATCGCGCATAACTATGCATGAGTTGAGGCTTCGCGAATGTCTCAGGTGGCTCTGCGGGGATGAGCGGACCTGGAATGACGATAATGAGTTGTGGTTTATTAGATGATCGCGTCCCAATTTAGACCATGAGCGGAAGCGGTGCAAAGCCCTACTCCCGGGATCCTAGTTTCATGACCCCACATTTCCTTTGAGCCCGAGAGAAGTTGAAAAAGAGTCAAAATGAAGCTAATCTAAAACGAAGGAACGACGCGAAATCCGTGTCCCCATTCAGGAGTGAAAGTCCCTTCAATCTCAGCATGCGAAGGTATCCATGTGGAACCCCTCAGCCCCGCAGCAATGCAAAAATTTAGCAAATCCTGCGTAAATTTGAAGGCAATCGAGGTTGGGGAGTTCAACAGACGATTCCTCCCGATTGGAAATTCGACATCAATCTTACCCTTCATTTACTCACATGAATACGTGCTCGGGACACACGTAAGTTAGTTCGCATCCGTCGGGAGTTTCCTGGTAACTACTAGTATAAAGTATTAGCCCCGTGCTCAACAGGATCAAGTCATCATTCAAGAGACCTACCGGCCCCCTTGGCTACAAAGTACTTGATATTTCCGAATGTAGGTGGCATACACGGGAAAGTTGATATTCCGCCCCGCGAGCACCTCAAAGTCGATATGCATCCAGGCCCGAGGTAGGATCCCATGTATGAGAAGCGTCTGTCCATTTACGAACATGTGAGACGTGAGAACGATAACACATCACGTATCATCTCTGGGCTAGTAATGGCCTTATCATCGGCAAATCTGAGTTTGTGGGAAATTGTGCCACTCCAGGGACTTCTCCAAGGCGCCCCTCCTTGACGAGTTTCTTTACACCAGCGCAGTCAAATGCCTTTGTGATCGAACAACCATACTGTTCTAGACGAGCCACCTTTAGTAGACCATGAAAAAAGACATCTCAAGAGCGGACTCGATATGTGGCATTGTTATGTCGATGGTGGGAGTTTGGCTATTGGTGGGCTAAACAAGCCTGAGTCAGTAGACGTAAAGACAAAGGAAACGAACTGACTGGGGAGAAGTAGGCGGTCTATCCACACCTTCACAGCACCGACTGCCCTATCTTCACACTTTTCGTGTGTGTGTTATGGTGTATGCAAACTGCGAAGTATAATTTTCCTGAGGGGCGTGGCGCGGTCTAAGAGGGCAGATAGAGGCGATATTGCTGTCACTGTTGGGGCGAATAATGTCGGACAATGTGTCATCAGAAAGTATCACAATCAGGAGTGTCTCATGGTCTGTCAGGGAATTCCTGGAATTCTTCAGAAGTAAGTGCACGTTGACTTGGCAGAGGCGAGATGTCACGTGGTGGCGTGGGTGATCACGTGCAAACACCAAACACCTTCACCGCGGCGAGTTTATTTTTGGAAAGAAAGCTTCTGTCACGGTGGTGGGACCGCGTGGGACTGGTACAGCACATCTGTACTCGTGCGCTGGGCAATCCTTTCATCTCTTTGGGTTCTAGCGCCATTCTAGCTACGCAATCTCAATGACGAACTGGCGAAATGTGCTCCAGCGGATATTAGACAATACTAGTAATGGAGCTCCAAGATGGCAATCAATTCTGCTCTTAGCGTTATCATAGCGTAAGTGTGAACCGCACATCGTGGTCGTTGGCCGTGAGGCCGTCATCGCACTTACTAAATTAGGATTAGACGACTCGGCGGCACGACATACACCATGTGGGACATCCTTCTTCAACCATGCCGAGGACATGATTCCATTGACTGGTGTCCGAGCGTATAAAATGGACGGGGAATGGGCGCATTCATTATGCCAACCATGGCCCGTCTTAGCCGTACACTCGTTCTGCTCAGTCTCTTTTGTGCGACGCTCTTTATAGGGACTGAAGCAGCACGTCGTGGCACTTCATTGAGGTCCTTGAACACAAAGCGCCTCGAGGCATCGAAACGCTGGGAGTTTTCTGCCCGTGGTCGAAACGGTGTAAGCGACGCCCGTCGTGCTACGGACACATCACCCCCTTCAAGAGTGAAAAATATCACATTCACAAATCCGAAGGCATCCGGTGCGTATGCCAGAGTCCACACTCTTCCCCATCCTCTCGTCTCATGCGCTTCCAGAGTTCTATGTGAATGGGGCGACCATCCCCCAGGTCAACTTTGACGTTGGCCCGTCATGGTCGGGCCTGATTCCTATCAGCGGTGCGCCAAACGAAACAAGAAAGGTGTAGTTATTGGGAAACATCTCCAGGCGACTTCAGCTTTGCCTTACTAATTCCTCAGTTGTTCTTCTGGCTTTTTCCTCCGGGTCCCGAAGGAAGTCTAGATGATCTCATCTTCTGGTATGTGGTTTACTGTGATCTATGCCTGGCTTGCTTTGTGGCTCAGCCGAGTACTCTTAAGGACAAATGGGGGTCCTGGTTGCTCGTCGTTGGAGGGCTCCTTCAAGGAAAATGGTGTAAGCTTCCTGCAGATGATTACAAGGACTATATCTGAAACAGCGTAGCCCTTTACCTGGAGAAATGGCCAGGCTTTACCCACCCAAAATGAGTGGAGCTGGACCAATCTTTCCAGTGTCCTGTATGTCGAACAGCCTATTGGCACCGGATTTTCCCAAGGGACGCCAACTGCGAAGGTACGCCGTTTCAGATCTAGCATGAATCCATGACGTGGTGTTCAAGGTCAAGGCGATGGTAGAATGAGGAGGATGTTGCAGCACAATTTGTTGGATTTCTGCAACAGTTCTTAGAAATTTTCAAGGAACTTAAAGGAAAGAAATTCTATGTCACGGGTGAAAGTGTGAGTATACCTCGTTAACAGTTACTGAATGAGCTTTGACAGTAAGGTAGTATGCAGGGATGTATGTGCCGTGTAAGTAGTGTTCTAGATCACGGTGGTTGCTCTGACGATGAGCGAAGACATTGCGAATCACATCTATGAGCATACGACAAGGTCAACGCTCGATCTGGATCTACAGGGCTTCTGGATCAATGACCGTGAGGCTCTTTTGATGCTTGATTGTCATTTCTGCTCATTCTTGGCCTAATATAGCTGTCATTGGTTGGAACGTTGCCCAGTCCCAGGTCCCCGCCGTTGATTTCGTACATAAATATGAACACGTTTTCGCCTTCAAGTCCGTCATTCTCTGCTTGTTTTATCCGATCAGCATTAAGTTGTGTACAGTCAGACATTCCTCGCACATTTAGACGCCGTCGCAGCAAAGTGCAACTACGCGGATTATATGGAGAAGTATGTTACGTACCCGCCTCGAGGACTTCTTCCGCTGCCCGGTACTTCAACTGAAGCTGATCCGGATTGCGATGTCTGGGACGAGATCTTCGATGCAGCTCTGATTGTGAATCCAGCTTTCAATATTTATCGTATCTTTGACATGGCGAGTAGCGCGTTATAGTGATTTTTGAGATTTCCTGATACATTCTTACAGTTCCCGATCCTTTGGGATGTGTTAGGCTTCCCGTAAGCCCCCTCCATCTCATGTTAGGTGTTGCCCGAGTTGATCATTCTCTTACTAGGGGATCACTCCTCCAGACTCAGGTTTCTCCACTATATTTCGACCGTAAAGACGTCAAGGAGGCGATTCACGCACCCATCAATGTTAACTGGACGTTATGCACTGATACTAATGTTTTTCCAAATGGTGATGCAAGTCTCCCCCCGGCATTCACGGTACTTCCAAACATTATTGAGAAGAGCAAGCGCTCGGTGATTGTGCACGGTCTTGCCGATTTCATCCTGATCGCCGAGGGTGCACGGATCGTTCTCCAGAAGTGAGTGCTACGCCATTGTGTCAATGGTCGCATTGAACATATATTCGGATGTGTTCCTTTAGCATGACTTGTAAGCGATACTTGACGTATGCAATTGTGAAACGTTGGCTCATTCTGTCGTAATAGGGGGCGGGAAGCAGGGCTTCCAAAAACCGATCGTCCAGGACTCGTTCATCGTCGACGGTATTGGGGCGCTGGGGAACATACAATCTGAGCGCAAACTAACCTACGTTGAGGTCTCACTCGCAGGTCATATGTAAGTGATGATCACACACTCCAGTTGTCTCCATGTTCGGGGCTGACTATGTCGGTTGATGCAGGGTACCTTCAAACTCACCTGTCGTAAGTGGATCGCCTGAGGTCGATGAGAGAGAACTAATTACATTGTTCCTTGTAGGCCGCCCTCCAGATAATGAAATATCTAATGGGCTTTAGGGATAGCCTATGACGGAACCAGTGTACCTCGATCAAGGCGACCTGTTATGTTTTGTAAGAACGCTAAGGACTTTATATGTATGTTTCCTTCTTAAGTACACAGTGAAGTAACGGACAATTCCAAATGGACAATGTGATCATTCTACCAACCTTTATAACCCATTGTCGTCGTGCACTCGCTCTGGTCAATTTACTTGTGGAGCACTGCCTTCGGAGCTTGTTGCGACACGCGGACGTCGGACCCTAATAAAGTCTGTAGCTGAAAATGATCTGTTCGCGATCAGACCGAACGTTTCTTGTGCGCTATGGTACAAGGTGCTCCGCGTCCTCCGCGTCCGATGACCTTCGAGAGTTCTGCATGAGCAGCACGACAATTCTTCCAGTGGCCTGGATTGCTGCGGATAAGTGGAAAATATGGTTCAAGGGACGTAGTGCTCATTTGGGCTTGATTTGTGGCCGCAGAGACCGTCGATACATGGTCGTGGTTACACTGATATGGCTTTGGAGCTGTAGGAAAGGATCATAATATGATCGAATTGGGTAGTGTTGGAGGCGGAGTAGGCGAAGATGCTTTATAATTTGCGTTGGCTGCCATCGCATACTCGGTGGATAGTGAAGGACCATTGAAAAGTACTCGCGACAACGCCGACAAGTCTTCGGGAGGAGCATAGCTACAAATGGAGAGCTCAATGGCAGTCCGCATATGCGCAGGCATCAGGAAAACGGGAATTGCCTTAAAGCTGCTTAAATGGTCTTAACTGCCTTAAAGGCTGCCTTAAAGTGTTGTCGAAGGAAATGCTTAGGAAATCCATTTAAGACAGTTTAAGACAGTTTTAATACATGTCTTCACGTTAAAATTGCCTTAAATCCTCCTTAATTCGGGCTTTTCAGACTTAATATGCACTGAGGTACTCACCAAATTAAGGAAAATCACATTGAATTAAGGAGAAACTAAGCACATCTAATTTACATCTCAAGGTAGGGTTTAAGGTGATTTAAGGGATGTCAAAATAAGGAATATGGAATTTAGTGCTCATTGAAACGTTCACCTTTCCTGCAGGGGCCTCCTCATCCTGAGGGGCGATTGTCTACGTGTTTCATCAGACAAGAATCATTCACATAGGAGTCTGCATAAGAGTCATATTCCTGTTTGGGTTTAGACAAGGACTGGTTATTTGGAAGTGGCTTGACATGCAACAACAGTGTTCTGCATCCTCTTGGATCTTTGGCATAGAAGTCGGCATAGG
>QFEZ01001298.1:0-27627 GCA_003316425.1 Russula lepida
GAGTTTGCCCTGGCAGACATGGTGAAGATGGCCACTGGGATCACGACAATCCTCCCCAAACAAGGCGTCAAACCAGCGGTTGAAAGTCTCATGTGGTGTTTCACCCTCGTTAGTATTCATAACAGACCATATTTTATCGTCCTTGGACCCTTTTGGTACAGCGTCTGACAAAGAATTCAAGAGTGCACCAATCTCCTTGACAAGTTGTTTGATGCTTGCTGAAGTGGGCATGTTGGGAACAGAATGTAGCTCAGGCAGGACAGTGAGGCAAGGCCCAGGTGGGACAAGGAGGCAGTACAAAATGGCCAATGAGCACTGGGCAGATCATTGTCATAAATAGTTGAAGGACACACCACAGACAAATCTGAGATCTGAGACGATTACATTGTACATGTAGTTGAGCAAAAAAGAACCTAACAGAACCACAAATAAGCAAGCAAGCAGCATGCCACATTCAAGGCGGCCAGATCAAGTAATGGCTTGGCTGAGGCTTGGTGGGTGGATCACTGGAAGTGAAGAAAATGACTGGGCTATGTTGGAACAGGTGGGGTGCCGATGGTGACGATGGTGAAGTACCTTGAAAAACTTGGTGTCCATGGGGATGGAGAGGGTGTACCAGAGGATCAATGTAGAGAGGACGAAAAAAAGACACGAGGGCAACATGAGGACTTGATGTGATTTTCGACTCAATGAACTCACATGATTTGCTCACATGAGCATACTTCAGGCCGCAGCCTGACGGCCCGGCCCTGGCCGGCCTGGACCCTGGGCCGGGCCAAAGCCTTCACGAAGCCGGTAACTTGGCCCGGCCTGGCTTGGCCTATTTTGGCCTGGCTTTGGCCGGCTCACGGCCTCAAGCCGGGCCGGGCACATCACTATACCCCACTCTCAATCCCACGCGTTTCTCCTACATGGCACAAACCGGTGAGACGTGAAAACATTACATACAAGAACTCTACCAAAAATTGTGTGCAGAACTAAACGTACGTACTGTAATTGACGAGTTGACTACTAGGCCGGAATTAGTAGTTTACAATAACTAATTAAAATTTAAAAATGAGTGCCTACAGCGTTCGACCATCGGAACTCGAAGGCGCGGTCAAAAAAAAATAACAGAACTTGGCTTGGGCGCGACCGTGTCGAGGGATTTTTTATTCGGTTCGGTAAAATTTTTTTAGCAAGTACAGCGCTCACAGATTTGGAAATAATGCAGGCTTGCCTAGGTAAAAGAGCTGAGCTCGATCACAGGTTCAATCTATTGATTGGAGGTTGCACAGCGACTGCACGTATGCGCAGGGCGAATACTGTAGCAAGCTACTGTATTGGAATTGGACGACCTCTACCAAGCAAGACAAAAATTAAATTAAAAATTAAATAGTTAAACAATACGTTATTGTAAATACTACTAAGTTAATGGCAATCCAAGAGATGCGAGATAATGCGACCTCATTTGGATATCTTCCCCAACTCTGAGCGGTCAACAAAAACGGCTGCTACGGTACGTCATAAGTGTGAAAGGGGGGAGTAGGAGGTGGGTTAGGGAGAGAAAGAGGAACAATCTAGACCTTGGTCCTCAGCTGTAGGGGCCAGAACGTTTTCGTCGGTGGCCATCACAGTGACCATACCAACAAGTAGAAAACTCCCGAGGCCGGCAACAATAATGTCTGGACCACATCAAATGATGCGAATGGTGATGTCGAATGTCTATTAGTCTTAAATTACGAAGATGGTACGCACGCAAACCTGAACCGATTTCGGGCGATCGGACCGCGGACACATATTATCGTACTCATATCAACGAATGAATGTCGATTGCTCCACTGTACCGGGGAGTCGGCGATACATTTACTTGTACTATACGCTCCTCCACTGGCACGGCACTGTACTCGATGCATACCGGTGATTTCACAGTCTGGACAAACGAAACGATGGGGCTAAGTGGCGCTTGATGGCGGGAAATGATGGGCTGAGGGCTGAGGGGACTGTACATTAGGGTGTTTCGGTATCGCGATCAGTGACGGTGAGTGGCGCATCCGATCAAGTGGGTTAGAAAGGAGAAAGGATGGGGCAAATGGGGCAGACGCAGCAAAATTTTCGATCGGTTTCGTTTCGGGGTACTGTACTAGGTATACCAGTACAGTACAAGTACTGACTGGAAATGTGTACTCGGGCCGTATTATATTGTATCACCGGCGCCCACTACAAATATGGTCTACTACTGTAATTGTTATCACCGATACTTCTACAGTACTGTAGTAAACTACAATACTTTGCTCTTTCCAAAACTCTCTATATACAGTACAGGACATCGACTATCGGCTGTGCCAGAATGTGCATAAGGGAAAAAAGGAGGGGCGGGGCGCAAACAAAGCAGTGTCCAACAGACGGGCCGAGCAAGCCCAGCTGTATACGTGACTGTATACGTTCCAGGAGTCCGAGTCTATTTTCTTAAATAGGTGAGCATAATATAATATTAGACTAGCACTGATCATTTGTAGTACTGAGGTTGCCGCGCACTCTTGTGCGTCCGTGCATCCAGTCAGTTCTAAATCACCTCGAAAAAAGTAACGCCTGCCAGTGCGCGAAGCTTGAAACAAGAGGACAAAGAAAAAAAAGGCGTTGAAAATTATGCGGCGAGAAGCAGGAAGCAAGAAGTAGAGAAGCGAGCGCGCCAAGATGCTGTACTTGGTTGACTCGGAATCATCCCTGGTTTCCACCCGCTACTGTAATACGGTGCCCGCTCGGCACCACACTCACGCGCCGCGAAAAGGAAATGGCAGAGAGAGGGATGCCTACTCCTTTTCCTAACTCGAAAGGGCGAATGTTGATGATTCGGATGACCCGATACTGTAAGTTCAGATGAGTAAATCGGATGACCTGTTGTGCACTTTGGTTGGTCAAAGGTCAGTTGATCACGGCAGTTGGTCATTTGGACAAGGTAGTAGTTGTCCAAGCACAGCATCGTCAGCGAAGGGGGTGCGGGAAATCAAGTTTTTGCCGAATGAAAGGAAGGAGTACAACTTACTGTACGTTGCCCTTGGTCGCTATCGATCGCGCTCTACCTCCGATCGTGGGAGTTTGTTGGCCAACGTGTTATTCCTATTAATTGCTTGCTTGATCCCCAAAACGTCTGCCTGACCAGTGTGGGTGACTGGGAGTCTGAGGCGAATACAAGGCCAGTACCCACTCCCTGCGCCATTGCCTTGCCAGGTACATGCGGAGTTGCGGAGTCGCTGCTGCTGGTGTAAGGTTGGACATGGTGTGAAATCTGGGCCAAATTGTGAGAGGTGAGACCCCGTTTGATTCCCAGTCCCTGGTGTTGACAATCAAAAGGTGCTTTCAGGTGAGGAAAAGCTGTTGTTGGGTGGCACCAGTGCAATACTAACATCCTCGTTCGGAGGGACAGGGGCCTGCCCTGTTCCTGTGTCGAAGCATACACACCATGTCCATCGCATGGTGCATTTTTTTGGATTCCGGTTGATAGGGAGGTACCTGATGGGCACCTCTGCAGCCTCGCAGGGGTATACATGATTAACTGCGAGGCAGGAGGTGGCGCGAGGGGAGGATGGAAGGAAAATCTAGGTGAAGGTGAAGATATACTACTAGTACTGTACCGATTTTCTGACTTCTGACTCAAATGACATCATGATCACTGCGACAAAACCCAATCGAGCGGACCATGAGCTAATGGAAATCACAATATGAAGATAACTCTCTGCACAAAGAAAGCTGAGTCTGTGAATGGATCAAAGAAGAGGCGAAGCAGACGATCTTTGCTGTCGCTGAATGTATTCATTTCTGCACACACACTTCCAATGATTGGAAAATGATCTCTTTCCGTGACATAATCATACAATAAAGCGAAACTCGTTTCCCGTTGCGCCTCGCCACTTCGCCCTGACGGTCCCGCTTCGCCGCCTTCCATGGATCATCGTCTTTACATTGAACGCAATTTCTATACATACACCAACTCACACTCAGCAATCGAGTTGGGCAATCAGCTCTTCATTCTTCATTAGGGCCGACCATAGATCGCAACACTTCAAAGATAGATCATTGCATCCTCTCTGTTTTTTTTTGTTCGGCCCAGACGTATAGCACATGTAACCGTACCAGATAGAAGGGGTAAGAGAGGCGAATAATGGTGGCGACTCATGTTACAGGGTCAACAATAACAATATAAAACGCGCAGCGAATCCAAGAAAGGTCATGACGAGGAACGAAGTTATATATATATATTTGGGACGAGCAGGGGAATATTTGTGAGGTCGCTGATGGGGAAGAAAGAGAGGAAGGGGTCAGCGCAGCACATCAAGGCAGTAGTAAGTAATATTGAGTATGCACTTTTGAAACAAAGAGAGGCAAAGCAGCGCATATGGAACATATAAACCCAAAGAAGAGGAATTGGAAGAGACAGACCCGAACACAACCAACAAAGAGATCCCAACGAGCAATCGGATGACATGAATCCGAAAAAAGAAAGGAAGAGGTATTATCCCAGTCCAAAGCCACGGGTATCGGTCCAGAGAACAAAGCAATAAAGACGCAATCAGGCCAAGACGAGATGAGGCGAGAGAGAAAAAATCGCGGCGTGAACTTTATAATAATCACACCCACACCATTTTAAACCCTCATTCCAAGAGCAGAGGCGGTGTGGGGAGAAGTGACCGCGAGCCTAACTTGCTCGGCGCGTTCCCTGCGGGATTCGGTCGTGCCGTAACTGCGTGGTGCGCTTGCACTTGAACCGGGGCTAGACCCTGGTGAGGCGTACGTGGCCGTGACCCCGACCCCGACTCCAGTCCCACCGGTCCCGACGACGCCTGAGACTGTCCGTAAGGGTGGGGATGCAGAGACGGCTCCACCATGCCGAAGTATGGCTGATGTGGGTACGACGTTGCCGAATACGGGTGCACGCTGTTGTTGGTGTTGGTATTGCTGCTGCTGCTGTTGCTGGTACTGCTGCTGTTGGTAAACTCGTCCTGGGACGACCCGTGGGCTGGTGCTTGCGACTGAGCTTCCGCGCGGGCTTGCGCTTGCGCTTGTGCATGAGCTTGTGCTTGGGCTTGATAGGCCCGCATTTGGGCCTCCTCCTGTTGCTGCTGTTGTTGCCTGCTGTACTCCTGTACGAATGGGTGACAGTTGCTGGTACGGCTGTTCGTACGTAGTGGGGGCATCGGCGATTGCGAGTGCAGCGAGGCTCGTTGAGGCTGTATTTGGGCGCGAGGTGGACCCTGTGCCTGGGACGCCCTGGAATGTTGCTGTAAGGGGTAAAAATGGTCGAGTGGTGGGATCCGCATCTGTGTCATTGCAGAGTTCCATGACGGAGAGTCTGCGAGATTGGGGTCGAGATTCCGAGCCGCCTGCGGAGGAGCCGAGCCGTTCGCGGTCATCATCGTCGATTCCAGAGAATGGTCGCTTCCGTGAGATGACAGGCTGGTCGGCGAGCGCCGGTGGGTGGAAAGAAAATGGTGAGTCGTATCCACTGCCGACTGAGGGGTCAGAGGCATCGGAGGTGGTGCCATATCCTGACGATGAGCGGACCAACTCTGAGGGTCCGTAGGAGTTGGCTGCTGAGGGAGGTACCACTCCAGAGCCTCCACTGACGTTGCTGAATGATGGGTGGGAGGGGTAGTACGAGGCGGGAGCTGTGCCTGGACGTGTAGCAGTGGACGCTCGAGCCGGGACAATGCCTGGCCCTGAGGGAACTGGAAAAACGGATTGTTGGGGGACGGGACCCCATTGGGATGGGGAGAGTGATGAGGAGACGACAGCTGCGAGTGGTGGGAGGGTTCGAGGATGTGTGTCTGCAGATTCGCGAGACGAAGTGGGTGGACGGCTGCTGCTAGACCCTGGTCTGACATCGGTGTTTGAGGAGCGGGTGTTTGCTGCTGCGGTCGACCATGAAGAGGATGGGAGATCGGTGACACCGAGTTCGACGAATGACTCTCCTGAGGCGAGAAAGGACTGGCCGGGGTGCGGTTGGAGCGTTGATGGGGATGAGGATGAAGTGGTGGTGGACGGAGCGGTTGAGGATGTAGGTGAGGTGGGTGATGCGGCGGAGGGGGCACGAAAGGACTGGCCGGGGTCACGAAAGGAATGACTACTGGCTTGACGAGAATGGGAGCGATCTGCGTCTTGTACGTACCAGGTACGAGAAGGAGCGGAGGGGTGGTGGTGATCATAAAGGAGACTGGTCTCCCCTTCGTAGCCGGTACTCGTGCCGGGACGGTGTGCCATCAGGGAGAGCGTGGGTTGCATATCTTCCTGCTTGACACCACCAGCGCCGCCGCCGCCGCCGCCACCACCACTACCAGGACCGCCGCCGCCACCACTACTACCGCTGCCACCAGCGCTCTGTTGGTGCTGGTGCTGGTGCTGCTGTTGTTGTTGTTGCTGTTGCTGTTGTTGCTGGTGCTGCTGTTGGTGTAAATGGTGAGCAGCAGATGCATCACCAGATGGGTCGGAGATGGTATCAGATGACAAAGATACGGTGACTGGTTGTGGGTGCTGAGCACCACGCTTGCCTCGCTGCTGGGTGGCCTTGTTCGCGGCGGCCATGGTGGCATGCAAGGAAGAGAGCTCGCGCATCATGCGCTCATTGGCCTCTTGCTTGTCAGCATGCACGGTCTGGGCATGTTGGCGGAGATTGTCGAGACGAGAGAACTGCTTTCCACAATGGCAGGTGAAAGGACGTTCACCAGTGTGCTTCCTGTGTGGAAGAGAGTGAGTCAGGGACGGAGGGAGGAAGGGGCAAGGAACACGGACCTAATGTGCCTGGCCAAGTGTTCGCTCCTGCTAAAAACCATGCGACAATCGCCATAACCACGACACTGGAACGTTTTTGCAGGCGCGGGGCGGTAACGCCTGTTTACGCCTGAGCCGTTTTGGAGCTGAGGCTGGGAGTGGGGGAGGACAAGAGTGGTGGCCATGTCTCTGTGGGGGGCGTCGGTGGCCGAGGAGTCCATTGTCGAGGAAGAGACGGGGGAGGGCAGGAGAGAAACTCGACCGATATAAGCATTTTCCGTGCCTTATCTTTTCCTATTTATTTTTTATATCCAGCCACCCCACCGGTCCTGATCCGATTTTTCCTTGCTCTTATCCTCATTAGGACTAATGCCATTACTCATCCCCACTCTTCCTCCCCCAATCCATCCATCCTCCTCCGTCCCCTGCAGATCCCCGATCCCGTCCTCCCTTTTACCTTCCCGTTCCTGACTCTCTCTCCGCCCTATTTCCCCACGTGTGTCCAACACCTCTCATCAACCGAACCGCTTCTACTATCATCCCTTCCCTCCCCGGTCCGTTCGCCAGTCCATCTTCATTTATCCTCTGTGCATCCAGGGTCACACAGTAAGGTTAAACCCTCACCAGAAGCCCGCGTATGTAATAGGGACGCCCCCTCCTTTCCAACACCAATTCGAACTCGCCCCAACTCTCACAGTCCTTTACGGCACATTACAACAATAGGTACCAGAAAAACTGGATCGCTTACGTATCTGACCAGTCGGTTCCAGAATCCTGCTTCCCTTCAAAAAAAAGAAGAGCAGAAAGAATCTCGCCTAGCGCCTCTGGCTGGCCTGATGCCTGGTTTCGCTCTCAGACGAGCGCGCATTTCTCATCAGCCAATCCTTGTTTGACCTCAAAGGGAACCATCTTTTGTCCCAGGGTAGACTCTTCTGGGCCCACAAGCCTCCATTAAATGCTGGTGGCTGGTGGCGTGCTTCTCGCACTCCGCTCCACTCAACTCTTTCACACTTAACCCCCCATGATCCAACTGAATCCTTCCACACCGAAACCATGGATCTGGTGTGCGCCGCTGAGTGGAGTATGCGACTCGTCTCGACGACAATCTAGAAAATCGGTGGCACCTGTCATCCTTTTCTTCTGGCCATCATTCTAGCCTTCGGTTCTTATTTTCCGACTCGGAATCTTGGCTGGGTTCTCAAATGAACCAGAATTACCACTATACAATTCTCAGCCCCCGCCTCACTCACGTGCCAGTCGGTCTACGGAAACGCGCAGATCGACATGATTTCTTCCGATCGGCAACGGCAACGGCGATGGCTATCTTTTCAAGGGTGATCGAGTTTATTCAAACTCATCAATTATTTCGCTTTACGTGGTGTGCACTGTGATAAACCTAACCTCGCGTACCTTACAACCAGCGAGCCAATTCCGGTCACTCTCTTCTCTCGCTTCGCCCACCTTTATTACAGTATCAGACGGCCACCATTCAGGACTTTCCTTTGTACTTTATCCATCCCTTGGTAAGGCCGCTAGTACTGTAGCGTAGAATAATTAAGCGTGTCACCGTTGGTTGACTGTTTATTTGCCACGTCCCTCCTGGCTTACAGTAACGTCTTGTTGTTCTCTACACAGCTATCCCGCTCCTTTCTCACGTCCTGTCTCATCTCCACATTCAGGTGCGCCATAAGTGGGATGTGTGCGGGTTCTATCGTGCTGCCATTGGACAAGTCCTGTGTACGTTACCCACGTAATAATGACATTACCGCGAAAACATACCGTTTAATAAATATAAAATAAAAAAATAAAACCCTGCGATCATCCGATCGATAATAATAACACTATTTTAACAAGCGGACTAGTGTGAGAGTCTGCTGCTGTAAACTCGTCCCATACGATTCAGCATGATACGTGCTTGCGTGCGTTCGTACTGACAGGTACTGTGCGTGCATGCATGCGTGCGTGGCGTGGGTGCATTCTTGTACACGAACATGGGCGCCTCCAGCCTGAGGAGAAAATTATCGCATAGCGCGGGACACTTGAGTTGATCGTATCGCCTGTTTTTGTACAGTATCAGTATAGCTAAACGCCACACTGGGGAAAGGGGGGAAAAGGGGGAGGCAAGCGAGAAGGTCGACTCGGGGGACGAGCTTGAAGCCAGTCGGCCGCCGGTCGAGATCGCTTATAATATAACGACACTGCCAACTACGGGTACGGAGGTGAACCGTGATATTGAATTACAGTAAGTTAGTACAGTAGTACGGGCCAGGCCAGAGACTAGGGTTTTCAGAGAAGCGAAGACGTACTAAACCAAAAAGAACTTTAGGACGGATTTTTGCGCGGATACTACGCTACAGTGACAGTACGCTGAACTGAACTGAACTGAACAACTGTTCAGTAAAATATCCATATACTGTAAAGTCGTAAAAAAAACCGGTAATCGTGGCGTTGCGCACTCTCTAGAAAAAACAATTTTGCGATAAGAGAAAATAGATAAGCAGGGGAGCAAAAGCGAGCGAGGGTTGAACTAATTTATAAAGTTTGTTTTAACCGGTTGCGATTTCGATTGACGCGTTGCAGTGGGCGGACGGGAAGAGTACTACCGTATGACGAGCACAGTATGACGAAATTGGCTCGATGTTCCATTGCTCCTGGCTAAATAAACTATCAGTGGAGCAAGCACAAATCCAGGACTTGAGGCCCGCCGACACACTCACGGCACGCAGATCATGCTAGCCTCCAAAATTAATATCAATCAATCGAATATGGGTGGTCAAAATGTCGGGACGGGTACAAATTACAAATCGGCAATAATCCACTCGACAACAACGAAGAGTCTCACTGTCCACAAACTCTCCAACTTCCCCTCAAGCCCTCAAATTCTTCCCCACTCCCCCCGGGGGCAGAACCATACATACTCTTAATCATCTTATCACGCAACAACATTTTCCATCTCAAGCAAAGTCGCAAATGCCACCGTCTGCGCCAACGCTGCAGCACGATTGCCCTCACGATCAGGATTACCAACAGCCGTACCACCTGTCGGGGTAGCCCGTACTACGAATCGTTGGCAAGCGTCGACGGGCCACCGGTCACCATCGCCGAGGTTGAGTTTCGGCGGGATGTGTGCGTGCACCCAGTCCCATTCGCGCGATACGGCCGCATGGGCGTCATCTGGGCTCGGATAGGTGGCCTGCTTGAGCTCGCGGGAGAGGTAGGGCTGGAAGGCTCGGGTTATGGCCAGCCATTCGGGGTCGTAGCATAATATGACTGCATCCTCTGGCCGTTTACCACCTCCCTCTTGTTCCTGCGTTGGGATCTCCACAACCTGATGGTTATCGGATGGATAAACGTAATTATTTTTCCAATTCTCGAAAAAAGGGGGGAGCGGCTTGCCTCGAGGAATTGACGGTGGGGAAGACATTTGTCTAAGGCGAGAAACCTTGTCTCACGTGGTGGTGGTGGTGGTGGCGGTGGCGGAGGCTCGACCCCTTCGATCTCATCGTCGAGAGTGATCTCGTCCGGATTTTGCGGCGGGGGTGGTACGATTGACCCTGCAACCCTCGGGATCATGACGCCACTACTTGGGGCATCAGACCTACTGTTTTCCACCACACTCTTTACGTCTTCCTCCTCGTTGTCGTCGATCGTGATCTCATCAGGGTTGACTACACGTGGTGGGGGTCCCAAACTCGATGGTGGTGGTGATGTCGTCGTTGTTGTCTCAGGTGCCGGATCGTGCCGCACACGGGCCTCGAAGCGCGTATGCAGGTGTGCGGCAAACCACCACGTCGGTTGGAGGTTGCGCAGGAGAACCATCAGTGGCGGCGATCCAAGCTGTTTCGAGGTGATATCACCACGTAGGAACGGTTTGCGGCGGAGCAGGCCATTAAGGTCCCCGTGCTGTTCGATACCGCACGGCCAGTCGTGAGACAGAAAGATATCTGGCGACGAGAGCTAGATACCGTTATTCGCACTTTTACTATTTTGTGATGCTTTATTCTCACCCGTCGGTCGGGTGTCTTTACTCACCAATGATAAGCGGCGAACGTTGTATTCGCGGATGTGATATATGCTCCTCATCGCTGACTTATCGTACGGTTGTTTTTCAAAGTGGCCTACAGGGTCGTCATTGAGTCTTTTTTAAGAAAATGGCATCCAAAGTTGGATACATCCGTCGAGGGAAGATGGGGCGTACCGTGTTGATAGTCATTTTTTTTGAAAATGCCCGATGCACCTGCGATACGGACGCCATTCACTTGAACGCAACCAGCATGGCCAATAAAGTAGATATTCGGGGCGAGCCATCCTCCATGATAACTGTAGATTGAAACACAAGTCAATTTACCGCACAGAGCGCACAGGAACGCGCCGGCCGATCATACAGTTCCCACAGATGGTTGGACGCTTCGTGATTCCCACCGATGACTACGGTCAAGACAGGCGCGGTGGCCTGGCCCGTATAATACCTTTGAAAAAATGAACTCCTGGCCGCTGGGCGACAAAAGAGGGCTCACTTGTGAAAGTCCCCCATGTGTTTGTACTTTTGGGGGACGGCCATTGATTGAAGGTCATGGTCATTGCGTGTGGCCTGGAAATCGCCACAGATTAGGAGGAGATCTACCTTGTATTTCTTTTGGGATTCCAGTCCTTGGATGTGACTGTAGATCGTGTCAAGCTGTCCATGGCAGCAGCCTTCCACGGCAACCTAGCGTGGAACCGATCAGTGTCAACTCTGATGGTCTGTGGCACTATGAATAGTCCTCTATCGAACCTTCATCTTGTTGTTATTTGATGGCTTAAGACAGGCCCTTTGAGACGAACTGAACCGAGCGGGGACCATGGGAAAACGATCTCGGGCATTTCCGCCACTAGAAGATGCCCTTCGCTGTCATCAGCAAAGTTATGTCGCTGATCCGGAACCGAAACGTTCTTCTCAGATGATTTCTTTCTTCGACCGGCCCCCTGACTTTCCGGACAGACTTGATCCAATCAGCTGATTGCACTCGCAGCACCCACGTAGATCCCCATCACACCCGACTCCGCCAAGAGAAGGATGCAATAGAACGCCCTTCTAGATCGTTTTTCTCCATCACTCCGTTCTCTGGCTTCCTCATTTGCGTCTTGTGGAGCTCTCCATGAGACGTTTTTACGTCGTCGGACTAGTCTACTTCCCGAGCACGCGTGACTCTCTTCTTCTTCCTTCCGCTGCGTTTCCGCCCCTCGGGAATTTTCGCCGAATAGCTTCATGAGCACCCCCGAATCTACCGAACTCTAATGTACCGTATCGTGAGACGCTTTGCTCTGTGGTGGCAGCGCGCAATCTTCTAATTTCATTTTTCTTCTTGGCGATCCCTTTTTTGTATGTGGCGCACCTCTCACATGTCCGGCTCCGACTGTATTGGCGTACAAGAGGAACGCCCGAACTTTGTTGTACACGTACCCTCACGGTACGCCAGCCGCCCAGTCTTTGGAGAGAGAAAAAAGCCACACCACTAACTCACCGATAGAACAAGCATTCAGTCCATGTTCATGTACTTTACAGTACTACCAAAAACCCCACCCTCGATCTCTTGAGCCTCGCAATAAGCCTCGCGAAATCAAACTACCTAAGCTTCTTTCGGTTTCATGGCACTTTGAGTTGTGCCCATGTGGTATATGGGCGCCGATTGGTACACATAAATGGATTCTTGCCCCCCATTCGTCGATCCCCGTCATTCTTTTACAAGGCATTCACGTCCGATGCGTCGCACTTCAACGCACCATACCCATACCGTCCTGTAGGGCGCCTCCCAAAACCCCTACACACGCTCTAGGCGATTATCTTTCGCACCGAGTTGCGATTTATTCGTGATTTGATGTGAGTCAGTGGTCGCTTGACGCTCGTCTAACTCTCTATGGACTTTAGCGTGTACTTTTCTCCATGTGTCTCCCAACCGCAACGCAGTGAATCATCCGCGAGAACGTCCCAAACTATACATTATCAAGCCCCGTAAAACCCCCGCGGCGGCCCTTCTACTGCACGAGGGGCTTTACAAAGGCCGCGCGTCTCATATAATACAGTACAGTTGACTTGTATATACGACTTACAGACATCTACTTGCAGGATTCACCATTTACCCAATCAAATGAAAGTCAGGTTGGCATTGGCGCTCTCTTCAATTGTGTACTTGCCGTACGGCCCGAAAGCCCAGCATCGCTCGCTCATTCGATCGCTTAGGTTGCTTTACTCCACCGCCTCCTCCGATGCCAAGGACTAAATAAAGACGCGCCTTCTCATAAGCACAGACTGCACAGTACAGTACTGTATGGTACAGTACGTACAGCATACCCTGGAAAATAGAAAAAGGAGAAAAAAGGGGGAAACAAACAATAAGCCAACCAATTAACCAGCTTTATTATAATTCATTTCATAAATCCCTGTAACCGTTCTGCAGGGACCAACTCGCCACTCAGGGACTAGTAACTTTGGAGCTTGTGTTGTTCTCTTCTCGAGCTGTTTGCTGCTGCTGCCAACAGAACCTTCCCTCCTTCCCAGAAGGGGAAATGCCCGAGCGATGATGCCGTGGTTGCCACCATCGGGTGTAAAACGCCTACAGTAACTGACACTGGCATCATTTTAGGATAAACTGCCTTCTATACAGGACTAAATGGATGAACGGACCCCTACTAGCCCTGCTCTCGTGGACCCATCTGCGTGTTTGTTCCTTGGGCATCACCTTACCCTACCCTTCTTCTTTCGCACGTGCGCGCGCGCGGCCACAAAACAACGTTCGGGCGCGCGGCGCGGGCATGCATGGAAGAAGAAGACACAGCCTGAGGGAGATAAGTTTTAGTGGTTCACTGGTTCACTGGTTCTGGTTCTGGTCCCTTTTTCCTCCGAATCAGCGCTCAGAAATCTATTCTATTCATTTCTCACGACGGGCAACGGTGAACGTGAAGGTAACTTCAAGTTAAGAGTGAACCCTGATGAGAGTTCGAACTGACTGAGGACGGACGGGGCGGTTGCGGTTGCGGTTGCGGTCCTCAGCTCACCAACAAACCCTTTTCCTTTTCCTTTTTCTTTTTTTCTTTTTATTTACAGTACAGTAAAAATTTGCGGCGTTCCAAAAAAAATCAAAAATGATTTTTTGACTCCCCATTTTATATCGCGCAACAGATAAGACGGACGGGAAGTCTCCACCGCACTGGCATAAATCTCTGGAGACTTTTCGTCGTTCACACGTCCTTTCAATCGCGAGTTGCCACCCGCCTGCCATGACACTTTTGGCACTTTGCCGCCCATCATCTATTGAATTGAATTGATTGATTGGAATAAACTTAACTAACTGGTACGGCCCCTTTCCCCATGATGGATGGGAACGATCGCGAAAACAGTCGGTGTACGTATTAAGTACATACTCGATATCCCGTACTTGGTATCCACAAAGCGGCGAAGTAATAATAATAATTGATGGTTTTGCGCAATCCCTATCATATCCAATTCAGTACTATGTGGTGACGGTATTGAAAAAACTTAACCCTGAAACCTTGATCGATTGGTCTTTTTTTTTTTTTCCAGAAATAAATCGCTATCCGATCGGAATGCCGGGAAGCCACGTCCTTCCTCGCTGTAGTGATACATCTGATAGGCGGCTTGATACAGCGATGGTACGGTACGCCACATAACTTACTGTATCATAATACTCAACGATTGGTTGGTCGGATGCACTACTACGCGGTTTGTTACGGCACTGTTACCGATCCAATCACGTCAGAGGTTTTCTGTCCAATCGCGAATGCAGGTCACCGTACCTGGATGCTGTGCGCTCTCATGTAGCAAATGATCATGAGAAGATGTCAAGCTCGAATGACACGCTTCTGTACCTGTCATTGGAAACAGTTCCTTATCGTTACAACCAACATGTTCATGTTTCTTGCAAGTTACTGTACTGTACAACTGTTGAGCGGCGGCCAATTCGTTATATACGTGAACAAACAGCCCGAATGAACCAACAGCAAAGACAAAAAAAGACATTGTGTGCGTGGGGGATGTAGATGTGTACAACAACAATGATGAGAGAGACGACATTGATATCAGTGTACAAATGAGTGAAAGATAAGAAGGAAATGATTTGCTACAGAGAGGAACAAAATGATGAATGAGGTGTAAAAGTTGATTGTCCTGGGTCTCGACCAGGTGTGCGCTATAGACCCAGCTAGATGCGCAGGTTCGGGAGACAGTGTCATGAGATGCATGAGGGTGAGCGTATTCTGCAAGCGTGATCAGTGCAAAACTGTGCAGATTCCAGCGTGTAAAAAGTATCATCAACCGCCAGTCTCAATCAAGAGGGGGGATGAATGTCCAGCACGTGCACAGGAGGGAAGAATAGTAATGGATGAGCAAAATGAAAAACATCAAAAAAAGATAAATAGAACCCAGAGACGCATGGACCGCGGTAGTGGCGTTGGCGACAGATAAATTACTTGGCAGAAGTCGTATTCCGCCTCCAGGGCAGCTTTAAACCCAAAAATCCCGACGATGGGGGCACGACGGTGTTGCTCAGGTCTGATAACGGCGGCGGCGCATCGCCCATCATTATCTTTTCCGACATGGACATTGGCACAGGTATGGGTACTGGTACAGGGGGCGCCGGTAAGCCGCGCGTCATGCCGCGGGCAGTCTGCTGAACGGGTGACGCTGGGTAGTCCACACCGGCAGGTAGAGGCGCAGCCTCATAGGTATTTGCGTGCTTGGGTGCAGAACTGTGCGAGCGGGTGTTGCGACGAGAACGGGATTGTTTACCGGCGTTCGTTACCAGTGCTGATGGTGGTGCACCTGCAAAGTCAGCGAGACCAGCGAGCTCAGGCAAAGGGGGCAACGGTTGTTGTTCTTCCCGTGGCCTTGGCCTTGGCTTATTGCGCGAGAGAAAATTATCTAGGATCGGTATTGGCAAACTGCGTTCTGCGTATTCGGGACTAAGGAGGTCCAAACGACGCTGCGCCTCATTTCCGGAGGAAGGTGGGGAGTCGTCAGGCGACTACAAGACAGCGCATGGCGAAACGGGAGTGTTAACTTTATTTAAAGAGGCGAAGGAGGGACGCACGTACGGGAGGCTGGACAGAGATACCGATGCTCGATTGCGTATGGGTGCGTTGCGGTCGATTTGATTTCGAAGTCACGTGCACAGGCGCGTCCTCATCTTCCTCATCTTGAACATGTGCCCGCGGTGGCTGCGGCTGAGCGGGAGCCTGGCTCAACGGCGCAGGCATGACGATGTTTCTGGGTCGCGGTGGGCCACGAGAAGGTCGCATCTGTGAGAAGTGGTCAGTGACTGGGGCTCATACAGTCACGAACAGACACTTACTGCTACCTGCGGTTGCCTGCGCTGCAAGGGCGGATCTGAGGCAATCGGTTGGCGGGGTATAGGTCTCGTTGGAGCGTCGACATACTCCAGCTCATCTACCTCAGCGGGAGGAGGTCCGATATTAGATGGCTTTCCCTGCGGTTGATCGACGGGTGCGAGGAGATCAAACTCGGACAGACGTGTCGAGGCACGCGAGCTATTGAGGGCGATCTGCTGCGGGGGTATGAAGGCACGTCCATTACTGACCGGAGCAAGATCTGGGGGCGGTGGTGTTGGCAGCGCCAGTTGTGGGGCGGCGACAACGGGAGCCAGGTCCGGAGGGGGTGGAGTGCCTGCATACATGTAATCACGGCTCCGCGACACTTTCGGAGCTGGCACAGCAGGTCCGAGATCCGGTGGGGGTGGAGTGGCGTAAGCGTAATGAGGGCTGCGCCTGTTGCCAGGACCAGGAGGAGAAGGAGAAAGGGATGGTAGAGGAGGAACGACTGCAGGACTGCCTTCTTCTGGGGTTGGAGCGATGTCGAAAGTACCGTCAGGGTGAACGGGCTCATTGAGCTCATGGGGCGGGGGTAGCAAGATGGAGAGGCGACCGTCACCGGCGGTGTCTTCGGCACGTGGTATCCAGTTGTCCGGGGGTTTCCGAATCGATGGATGACGTAGAGGGCCGGGGCTCGACGATATATGCAACGCCAGTGGCCCCATGGGTGAAACGGAGGCGGGGATGGGGATGGGCTGAATGATCGAAGGCGTCGAATCGTCATGAGGTGTGTATGGGCGCGAACGGGCTGGCTCAGGTGCAGCGGTCTCCAGGTGGGGGCGTGACTGGGATTGTGATCGTGAACGTTGGGGTGGTGAGGGTGAAAGGGAAGGTGAAGGAGTGTCATATGGTTGTTCGACAGGTGTACGATTACGCGGCTGTTCTGGGCTGAGACTATGAGGCAACGAGTGGTGTTTAGTATGTAAAGGTACAGATGCGACAGAACGTACCCAGTTACGACACGACGGTGTGGGGATGAGCGTTCCGATGGGCTCTGTTGTGGGGATTCAGGAATGACTTGGGTGAAATGAACGTCTGTAGGTCGACGCGATCTAGAAGGAGGACGCCGATTGTACTCCTCCTGCTGATGGCGTCGGGATCTGACTCGGTTGTTATCGACCTCTCTGCGGCCAAGGAGGAGGCCCTGGCGAAGACCCTCATCGTAGCCTTGCTGCTTGCCTTGTTCCCGGGCGGTCTCGACGGCACGCTCTTCATGGAGTTTGCGTGCCACGCTGCGGGCGTGTGCTGCGTCTTGCTCAGCATCGAGGCGGCGTGCCTCAAGACCATCGAGGAATTCCTGGGCACGATTGATTTCGCGCTGTGCTTGATCTAGCTGGATCTTGTACAGGGAGAGCTCAGCACGAGCGGCGGCGGCATCGGCATCGGCCTGGGCACGAGCATCGATGGCGGCGCGGGCGCGGATAAGGCACTCTGTGGCGCGGCGTTCGGCATCCGTTGCCCGGTGGGATTGGTCGTCGAGCTTTGCCAAAGTGAGCTTGAGGAGCTGGTGCATCTTCTGTGAGTCACGCTCCTTACGTGCGAGGACGTGAGCAAGCATGCGACGAGATGAGGAAGGGAGGACATCGTCGTCTGAGGAATGGTCAGACATGAGGGCAAAGGGAAGAGAATGGGGATACGTAAGCAAACCCTTGTTGGCCATCGATGGAGTGTCCTTATCTCTCGAACTCTCTCATGTCCCACGGGTCATACTCCTCTTACTCCCAGTCCGTCATGACAGAAGACGAGGAGGACTGGGAAGACTACTGTAAGGGCGGCTACCATCCCGTCCAAATTGGCGACTCCTTCTCCGATGCCCGCTACACTGTCGTCCGCAAACTTGGCTGGGGTCATTTTTCCACTGTCTGGCTTGCAAAGGACGCAAAGTATGCCCTCCTTTATCTCTCTCCCTTTCCCTGCCTCATCCCAGCTCCAGACTAAACCGCCATGTGGCCCTCAAGATCGTCAAATCCGCTCCCCGCTATACAGAGACCGCCCTCGACGAGATCAAGCTCCTCCAGCGCCTCATCACCGCAGCACCCTCCTCGGCCGCAGCCTCACCTTCGCCCTCGCAAACCCATCCCGGTCGTTCCCATGTCATCTCCTTCCTGGACCACTTTCGCCACAAAGGTCCTCATGGTACCCATGTCTGCATGGTTTTCGAAGTCCTTGGGGAAAACCTCCTCGGCCTCATCAAGCGGAATCAGCGAAAGGGCGTACCCCAGACCCTCGTTCGCCAAATTGCTAAACAAGTCCTCCTTGGCCTCGATTATATGCACCGTTGTTGTGGGGTCATTCACACCGGTGCGCACCACTCCAACCTCCGCGCCCCGTTTCTCTCTCGGCTGAGTACAGAGCCCTCGATCTACCGCAGATCTCAAACCAGAGAACGTGCTCATATGCATCGAGAATGTAGAGTCCATAATTCAGAGTGAGCTCGCCTCTGCTTCCGCCAATGGAACTCCCCCTACAAAGCTTGTCGGCGTGCCCCCTTCCCGCGGTCGTGGCGGGAACCAAACCCCTCGCCCGGATTCCGTCTTTATCACTGGTTCACAACCACTGCCTTCCCCCTCTTCCTCCCATGGCGCATCACCTATGCTCGATCGCTGGGCATTTGGTATGAGCAAGATCGACGGCGGTGCCAGTGCGGCTCCTAGCGGGCCTGGCTCCTTTACAAGTCCACCGAGCGGTGCTGCGCGGGACAGCAGCGTAGACCCCAAACAAGTACACGCTGTCGAGATGGATCAGGCATCCGAGCGCATCGCCCAGCTTCTCCGGGAACCCGGCTTGGACGAGACCAACTCCCTCCCGGCCACCCACAAGCCACACGGCCCCTCCCTCCTCTCCCAGCAGGCTCCACCTCACGGCCGCCACACTGGCGCGCAACGGAGACCCGCTGACGGCAGCGACGACGGTTTTAGCCCATCTTCTTCCGGTGCAGGCTCTTCCATGGCACTCGATCAGCAGTCAGGCGGCCTCGAGGCCATGACCCGGATCACGGTAAAAATCGCGGATCTTGGCAATGGTGAGCGCCTGTCCCGTCCTTCCTTTTATTGTTTTCCCGCTTTGCGTGCTCACATATCGGTGGTGGATGCTTCAAGCGACCTGGGTGAACCACCATTTTACGGATGACATCCAAACACGGCAGTATCGCTGCCCAGAGGTGTTGCTGGGCGCACGATGGGGTCCAAGTGCGGACATTTGGAGTGTGGCATGTGTTGTACGCTTCATCGTTTTGGTGACCTTCCGGGGTCTCGCATGTGTTGATCGTATCTGTCTTGCCAGTTATTTGAACTCCTCGCAGGCGGGGATTACCTCTTTGACCCACAGGCGGGGTCGCGGTATAGCAAGGATGAGGATCACATCGCGCAGATCATCGAGCTTGTCGGCGAATTCCCACAATCCCTCGCATTTTCGGGAAAATACAGCTCACGGTTCTTTAACCGCAAAGGTAAAGTAAACCCATTTCTATATCCCCTCTTTTGTTTTCGAAACGTGGCCGTGCTCACGAAACATTTGGAAGGCGAGTTGAGGCATATCAACAAGCTCCGCTTTTGGCCCCTCGAAGACGTGCTTCACGATAAGTACGAGTTCACGCGTGAGACTGCACAAACGATCGCATCGTTCCTGAGCCCGATGCTGCGTCTGAACCCGGAGAAACGCGCGGGTGCGAGCGAACTTGTCCATCACCGATGGCTAGACGGGACAGTGGTTCAGGGAGATATAGACGTCATACGGCGTGCGGAAGAAGAAGAGGCCCGTCGTCGCCTCCCACAATCGTCTTCTTCGTCGACGGGGCCTGGCATGTCTCATTTGGGCGCTGGCTCAGATGTCGATGCGCTTAAACCAGTCGACGATGATTCGCATACGACCGATGATGAGCGGCCGTCCGGTGCTAGTGGGACGAGTGGTAGTGGTGCGAGTGGAACGAGTGGTGTGAACGCACCGCCAACGCTTCAGATGCCGCGACCGGCGTCCGCAACCGCTAAAGAAAACTTGAAGCAGGCCCTTGCGAAGCAACAACAACAACATCAGCAATCGCAGGCCTCTTCGACGTCGGCTTCAGCGTCGGGGTCCCACGGTGGGAAACGTAGCTAGATGCTCATTTGGGTGTTTTTCTTTTCTATTTTTTTTGTCCTCAAACATACCTCTTTTGCGCTATTTTTGTTTTTCGTTTCATGTCGTCCCCCGTGTGTGTGTGTAGGCTGGCGGACAGCAGACAGGCAGGTATTCGAGAGCGATCGAGAGCGTTGGTCGTGGTGATAACCCTGGGAAGGACGTTATCTCTTCGATTTGACCAACGCCTTGATTCGGCCAGCTGGTTGTCCTCCTGAGAACACACATCTGTACGCATTTACATTTTGGAGCAGAGCAACAAATCCTAATATTTGTAATCTGGGCATTTGCAGCGAAGCGATACATTCTGTTCATTTCCGCCACCCCGCCACCGACACAACACACAGCTAACACCCTTTTTTGGAGACAGCCCAACAAACTACTGTAATCCCGGCATTATCGGTCACGATATCAGTGAGAGTACAAGTCCATCAGTGACGTGACGTAAATCACAAGAGCACAAGCCACCACTTTCATATCCGCCACCACTCTTGTTCACCCGCCACCACCTCACAGCACTACTTGACTAATACCTGCCAAACAGCCGCTCGCCATGTTGCGCTGTACTTTCCAACCGAGGTTTTATTCTTTTGTGCAGTGGCCTTTCATTTGATTGCTTTGACCCGAGGCGACCGTGACACACGGTCGCACGTTAGTTAGCCACAAACTAAGCTCAGGCTGTCCACATCCACTTTCACTTTGCGTCGGTCTAGATGTCCTACCATTGACCCATGCGACATCGATATTCCTTGCATCTCGTTCTCTCGCTTGGCTGAGCTTTGCGACCCCTGCACTCAGGCCCACCTTTGTTGCCCGTGGGTAAGCGATTCATGATTGATCAAAGACATCGGGTTCGGTTGGTTGGCAGCTACTTGCGGGCACAACTTACCACGGTCATATAGGTATGCTCCTCTTTCTGTTACTAGTTCTCCTTTTGTTTGTTTTTTCCAGACTTCGGACAGAAATCGTGTATGGTATGGGCGCTTAAAATTTGCCTCTCTTGATCACGTATCTCTGCCTCACACCGCCCTACCACACACTTTTTTTTTATTGTCTTGGATCGGTTAGATCCATGTGGGAGTGGAAACAGCTCGGACGAGCGAGGCGCCCGCCTGAGGGGATTGTGGCACCGTCATCGTCCTCCTCACATTACACTAGCTTTGACTTTGGTGGGGCCTTGCTTTGCTCGGGACGGATGACGACTTGTCTGCGCCTGCGTCTGCATCGTATACCGCTATCAACCTACATTTTTTCGCTTTGTTTGCTGGGGACTTACTGTTTCTTTGCGTATAAAAGGTACTGGGTACAACGCCTCGATGTGGTACTCGCCACAATACGATCGCTCCCACATCCCACCCATTGTTTATATATCTAAAATTTCTTCAGGTGTATATCCACATTTCCACATCTCTGCAGCATGCAAACTTTAGCTGCTCGGCACCAATCACAACCACACTTCTCAACTTTCGGCGGATCCCTCATCGTAAGAAGCAACTCTCTTCTCCCCTTTCCACCCATTCCTCCCTCTCTTTCTGCTTCCTTACTTTTGAGAGCTAACGAATTCCCATCCCTGTGCTCCAATTAGTGCCTCGCTTTAGTCCTCCTCATCTTCTATTTGCATCACGTCGAGCGCATCCTCTTCCAAACATTAGAAACTCTCGCGACATTCACCCTCCCATTCTGCATCCTTGTCTACCATAGCCACGTGCACGCACAAATGCAGGCTAAACGCTCCACCGGCGACCACTCCCTCGCCCCGCTCCTGTTACCGCCTCCACCCCCGTTCTCAGACCGTCCTCCTGTCTTCATCCCACCGTTAATCGTCCCCGAAAAGAAGAACGAAGGCGAGTGCGCGTTCATCAACTGCGCACCAGCTAGCTCTTCAACCTATGTCCCCACAATCCCGCACGTCCCAATCTTCCGCTCCCAGGGCTGCGTGCCCGCTCCTGCACCCCTACTACCACCGCTATCCCCACCGCCCCTGCCGCCAGTCCTGCCCATTGCTGACTACATCGGGCCACTACATCCAGTCCTCACTGATGGCAAGCACCGATTCCACGTGGAAGGACTCATCGCGACGGGCGGATACGGACGCGTGGCGCTCGCTTCGGTCGAAGGCGTCGAGAGTCCCGCTTCGAATTCGAAAGTTGCGATCAAAGTGTATTGCAAGGACAAGTTGATCGCGAATCGTTTTTTGCTCGAAACGTACGACCAAGAGCGCGCACTCATGCTCGAAAACGCCATGCATGATTGCAAGTGGCTCGTGCAGTTGCGAGGCACGTTTGGTGACCTTTGGAACCGATATTTGATCATGGTGCGCGTTGATACCCGTGTCGTGACGTCTGTCTCAAAAAACTCATTTTTCGTCAATGTTGTCGTCGATTTGCTGTACAGGATTATTATCCAAGCTCGCTTACGGGCATCATTTTCGATCCCAAAATCAGACCACTGCCAAGCTATATTTTGCGCCATTGGGTTGCAGAGCTCGTGAGTTTTCTCGCTTTCTCATTAAACCACATGGATCAAGGATACTCGATACTCACGCTTACTCTAACTAGACCCTGGGCATGTACGAACTCCACAATCGGGCTATCGTACACTGCGACTTGAAACCCGGAAACATCCTCGTCTCGCCCAAGGGTCATCTCGCAATTGCCGATTTTGGGGTATCTATGGTGCCCGACGATACCATTGACGGCGACAAACCCCTCGATGAATGCAAATTCTTTTCCTACGGTGGGACGCACGCATACCAGGCTCCCGAGTTGCTCATCTCCCATCACGGAGCATCTTTCACGTGCGCGGCGGACATGTGGTCGTATGGTGTGATTATTTTCGAGATGTACACTGGAAAGGTGCATGCCGCTCGCTACTTACTGCCCGCAAGCTCGACGCTGAAACCCCAGGTGTTTTAGCGACTCTTCTCTAACAACGTTCTTGACGTTAGGAACGAGGTTTGGGCCTGGGATTTACCAGCCATAATCCGCAAGGAGATCAGTAATAAAGACGCGCAGGATCTGGTGATAGCGGTATGTCGGAGCTCCTCGTATATGGGCGGAAGCAGCTCACAATAACCTCTTTCTCCTTCGTTTTTAGCTGCTCGAGCTCGATCCTGAGAAACGTCTGAAGCTGAGGGATATAGATGAGCACCCGTATTTTGAAATCACGTACGTTCAGCGCATACAGTTCACTGTACTTGTTTTTCACAACGGACCTTGTGACTCATTGTTTTCTAGGAACTGGGAAAAGGTCTCGAGCCAGTCAATCTCAAGTGAGTGCCTAATGCTAATCTCACGTCTTCCATGTCACTTATTGCTATACAGTTGGCTTTTACCCTGCAGAGCTTAGCTCTTCCTCTTGGAGAGACGCGATCAGGTTTGAAAGGCCTACTACACCGGACCACATGCATTTTAATCCCTCGTAACTTACACAACACATCTTTAATGAATTCCTTCCCCTTCTCTTGGCCGATGATAGAGGGCTTCCATCGTCAACTCATTTTGCACCAACTTCCTGTTTAATCTCACAAGCATCCATTTACTATCCCTTTTCGTTTTTATGCTGCTAGTACTGCACGTATCAAGGTTTCTCAGGCTGTACGTATTTATATATCTGATCTCGGTCTCATCGTCAGTTGTCGTGCATACATCTATCCACACATCTTGTCTTTCCTTTCATCTGTGCATATCTACTATTCCACCAGTCAAAATACAGGTCTGACACCATGCCATGCGAGGGAAGCATGACTCTCTACCCTCCAAGGGACGGCTGATTAGCATTAATTTTTGGCTCAAACAGGCGGCACTCATGTTTTGTTTTCATGCGGTGTCCACGCAGCAGAGCGCAGACCGTGTCAACTATAGTTATTAAACTCCCGATACTCACGGTTGTACTGTAAAGTCATCATTTACAGTATGCTGGCATTTAAGGTTCTATTATCCATTCGACCAAAAAAGGTCCGCATATAATTTAAAGCCTGAGACTACTGTACTGCTCTGGCAGTGTAAGTTAGTTTCTCGCAAGGTTTCTCGAGACATTGAACTGCATTCCCACGCGCCGGGTAGATACGGAAAGGATGGTTCCCTTGCTGAGGCATGGTGGCACACACAGTAGGCACTACTGGCACTGGCACTGGCACTGGCACCGGCACTATTGACAACATTATGACGCTGCAAAACTGTATGACCCACTTCCATTCACCGTCTTCAAACCAAAAGGAGGCTTGAAATTTTGAAAACCCATAGATGACTTTTTCAAATTTAGTAGGCCCGTCCGAGGTTCCGATTCCCTGCCATGTTAGTGTTGTTCTGGCATTGCATTCATGTCTCGAAATGGGAATATAGAAGCACGCTCATACACGTACACGTCATCGTGGCACTGAGCGGTGTTGTAGGTGGGTGACGGCATGATGGCACGGCGCATGCATCAAGTTTCGACGCGCAGCTGGGAGCATTGCAAGTGCGTGCACGTGCCAGTGCGTGGGAGCTCCGTTGCGAGGTCCGGCAGCGCGTGATGCCACAAGTTAGGCGCGTAGGCGCGTGCCAGTGACCCACCCACGACACACGTTTCACCCTCTGGTCTGGCACATTCTTAATCCCGCTCCCGCAAAGGTGTACAAAGGTTAGTCAACACTTTTATCACCCATACCTCCGGTCTATTAACAATTATTCATCACCTTGATATGAGTAGATGACTACTGTATGTTTCGAGGCAGGGTGTCGACGAAGGTTCAAAGTGGATTCTAGGCCTTCAAATTGATCACCGTTTGTCGGGCAGGTAAACATTGCTCCTTTGATTCTACGAACATGAACGCAATAGAGGTATCAACCCTCTTGTCATGAGATTGAAATACTACAAGCCCTGCAGCCGCTCCAACATGGATGTAGCCGCCGAGCACGGTACAGTACTACGTACCCGCTGTATTTCCAAACGTCCACAGGATCCATGCAAAACACCAATGGCACCCGGGTAAAAAGCCGAAACCTTGATGACGAAGCAAATAGCTTCGCCAGGGACGACTCGACGAGTCGTCGGATCATGTGTTGATTATCGCCGACCAGAGTATGTCATCCCTACAGCCCTTTAGCGCTGCGTTTCCCGACAGTACGGAGGGCGAAGCAAGATGGCACAAGGAATTTTTCAGGAATCAGGATAACTCCGCGAACGTGCCTTGCTATACGCGCGAACACAATCGATCTACGCGTGCTGGTCGCGGCGCTTTACTATGAGTGAGTAGTAAGTACGAGACCAAAACTTGCGACTTGGTTGCGCAGGGTAGAGCGAGACTCGTGGTTAGTCCGCAAGACACCTCGAAAATTACGGTTGGAAAGAGGGACAGGATGTGTGTGAGGAATCTGGCCTGGATCTGCTATTGAGTAAGGAAACCCGAGGACTGGGACACTAGTCCTCACATTCATGTTATGGGAATATACCCAGGACTGTAATAGATCCAGGGCTCCGAGTCTTCAGTTTCACTGTAAAGTGTGAACACAAACTAGGTCATGTGGGACGGCAACATGAAGTACTCGAGTACGAGACTCAGACCAGTGTGGAAGACCGGGAAGAGGTGTGGGGCGTTGGGGAGATTGACTGTCACTGTCGAGTGTGCCGGGTTGGTGTGCACGATTTTGTATGGCCCGTCGAACCGTGGCATGAATTTTGTGGCTCACCGGGTGTCCTTTGACTTGTACTCTTGCCGCCGGTTCTTGGTGGAGAGTAGGACGCATTTGGACACTTGGTATGGGAAGTCGGTGTCTTGATGTTTGTTGGCCTGGTGTGCCTGCTCGACTTTTGCTGTGAGGAGGTTGTCCATGGCGTCCAGTTCCAGTGGCTGCATATCGGTCATTATTCTGTGTGCCAAGACAGTGGGTGTTGGGTGTTGTATGCAAGATGGGTGGCATCGACATTCAGGGGTGGGAGGATGTGAGGAGACTTCCCAAAACGAAGTTGGAAGGGTGTGTACCTGGTGGATTTGTTGACCGTGTTCATGATGTCAAAGTGAACTTTTGGGAGGCACGACGACCACCCTTTCTGGTCCCGTTCGACGTTGAAGCGGATGCATTGTATGACTGTCTTGTTTGTCCATTCACTGGCACCATCTGTTTGTGGATGATAGCTGGTGGAGAATTTGAGAGCAATGCCGGTGAGCTTGTGTAGAGCGGTCCAGAAGCGGGACATGAAGAGTTTGTCTTGGTTGGAGACGATTTCGGATGGCAGGCCATTTTCACAGTACCATTCGGTGAAGAATATTCTGGCCAGTTTTTCTGCTGTGAGGGAGCAGGTGGTGGGGATGATGCGTATATCAGAGCCCAGTCTGTCCGTTATGGTGAGAATGCAATCATGGCTGTTGTCTTTGGGAAGTGGTCCAATAAAGTCCATGGCAATTGAATCACACCATTTGTCTGGTACGGGTAGTGGGTGCAAGGGACCCCACGGGTGAGCCGTGCTGGACTTGTTTCATTGGCATTCTGGACAGGCAGGTACATATGCTGTTTCGAGGTCTCGTCGCATGTGTGGCCAAAAGAAAGCATCACGAAGTGTTGAGTATGATTTGTTTGTGCCAAAGTGGCCCATTGAGTCATGGGCAATCCGGAAGAGGCTTTCACACACGTGCAGGATCTTTGGTATGACCAGACAGTTGTCCATGAATTAGAAACCATTCTCCATTCTGATGTTGCCCATTCCTTTTGAGGCACTTTGCAATCGGTATATGAAAGGGTCTGTTTTGTACCCCTCTTTAATGTTGTTCAAGAGTGCATCCTCAAGGTTGAAGAGGGAGTGATTGGCTGGTTGGTCTGGTCCCATGATAAGCATCGCAATTGTGGAGAGGGTTGTTTCAGGAAGGCGGGACAAGGCATCAGCAACATTGTTCTTTTCTCCCGGGAGGTAACGGATGGTGGCCTCATATTAGGAGAGGAACTCCATCCAATGGGCTTGGCGGCATGAGAGGTCCTTCTGGGACTTGAAGTGCTTGAGTGTGCGGTGGTCTGTCCAGACTTCGAACTCATACCCAAGCAGTTCTGTGTGCCATTTTGCTAGTGCATGTACGATGGTGAGGAGTTCCTTTTCATGGACTGGGTAGTTGAGTTCGGCATTTTTGAAGGAACGTGAATCATAAGCGATGGGTCTAGCAGTTTCACGAGAGGGACCGAATGACAGTATCGCTCCTGAGCCAGTATCGCTGGCATCGGTGGTTACATAGATTTTGTGTTTAGGCATGAGGGCCAGGTTGATAGTGACTAGGCATTCGGGCAAAGTTGCCAGTTCCTTTATTTTGTCAAAGGCCTTCTGGTGTGTGGTGGTCCATGTTGGGAAGTGCTTATCACATTCCTTTTTGGTGAGATGATCCAGGGTAGCAGTGTGTTGGGCCAGGGTGGGTAGGAAACT
>QFEZ01001299.1:0-30110 GCA_003316425.1 Russula lepida
GTTCCCAATTTTGTTAACCCACCCGCGCAAACTCATACGACTACCCTACTACGGGAAAAAAATAATAATCCAAATTTAAGATCCGATGGCTGGCTTACACTTACACCGCATCTATGTACAAGTACGCCGATCTAGACACGTTTCATAGCCTCTTGTAGCTGAAAGTATAAAGAGGGGAAGACCTTCGTGGTTTAACCTCATCCACACTACGGTGGTCCCCCTCCAGGTCGAAGCTCCCCGCTTACCCAACAACATCCTTCATTCCCGCATGCAGCCCAGTACCCTCCGACCTAACTATAAGGCGTTCCTTCTCTACATGAGTTATGACTCGGAATCCCCTCCGGACAATTTTGATCCGGCCAGTCGCCCGAGTCCCCTTCAGGGGCCAATGAATGACGCAAAGGAAATGAAGATTGCTCTGATCGGTGGGGCTTAATGTCTGCTTTATGGCGTTCTCATCCTCTAAGTCGGTCGCGGCCACAGACCTCTACAGCTATCGAGAAGAGGACTTCTTTGAGATGACCGACGTGGAGAAGAACATGGACCCCAAACTATGGCCATCCAGGGAAAATATCGTAAGTTTTTCCCTTTTCGCGGGGTGCTCACGGTTACGCTTCGACTAACACTGTAAAATTTAATAAACGCAGTTGGGGGCATGGGTCAATTTCGCTAGAAATGCGAATCCCGGGGACGCCCTCATCTTCTATTGTCAGCGTCTGCGCCTCTTTGTCTTCGCTTGTTGACACTATCTACATAGACTCTGGCCATGGAGGCAGGGATGACGAAGGTGACCATACATGTGCGTGTGGATCCCATTTCAGCCACTCTCTGGGCTCCGACCAAGTAACTGACCACTATATTAGACATTCTCACAAGCGATGGGGAGAAGATCTTTGACTACGCGAGTGTCACTCTTTCAATAACTGTGCACAGGCGCTATATAATTCTTGCAGGAAATTCGCCAACACCTCGTTGACACACTTCCCGGGGGCTGTCGCTTGACTGTAAGATTTCTTGTGCCACTCGTGGTCGAGCGCTAGTAGAATCTGTATCCCATTAGGCTATTCTCGATACCTGCTATTCAGGTATGCTCCTTAACTTGGAGTACTACGACCACTGCTTCATGCCGCATGGGTGCTCTCAAAGTGATACAGCATTGAAGCCCTGGGTTGTGCGTCACAACATTCATCTCTGCTTGTCGATTGATTGTCATACCAATGCAGATCTCCATTTCAGCAGGCACTTCCAATGAGGAGACGTGGGAAGACAATGATGAGGGAGGAGGGATGGTTACAGTACGTGTATTTGCTTGCCTCAAAACAATGGGTCCTATGTTTACTACATGATCTATAAGGAATTGATCGAGATATTGAGTGTGTCTGGATTGTAGCTTTTGTGATGACCTACTTACATCATGTAGGGAAAAATCCATCTATCCTTGTAGTGGACCTGGTCAAGCAGTTGAGGTCGGTGCTTGTATTTCTTGATCCAATGATGTGGATAACATGTACTTTGTAGTGAGAGCCTTTCAGAGCTGGCGCTCAAGCGCAGACAGAAGGCAAGGGCTAAGTTCAAGATTCTCTTCGGAAATCTACCGCTTGGAACGATAATCGAGTTGAAACGGGTATGTAAGTCACGAGGTCATTTTGACCTCAAGTCCCAGACACCGCAGGTACAGTTCGTCTCGATCAGTTGATTCTACTAATTCTAACTCGCCTGATGGTATTTTTATTTATCCAAGATCGGGTGTTTGAATTCTTTGGTCAGTCATACACTCATACTCTCAGTGGCCTTATTCTTACGGAGTGCACGTGCTTATAGCGCCTGAATGATCAATTCATCCTTAAGCAAAATCACACCGGAGACGTGTTCCATTGAGCCGCCTCCCCCGAAGACAAATTTGGGGCCCCTTTGGCCGGGCTTCGCGCCTCCCTCTTGTTTACTGTTTCCAGTTTCTCCTTCTGTTATGTCTCAAGTACGATACTACTCATTCACTGGCCTCACCCAAGCTTTGTCAGTGTTGGTTCTCAATGGACGCAAGTTTCTGTCTCTGTCTTATTACTGTAAGGTCCCCTTCATGGCCGTGTAACTCACAATAGCAATCGGGGTCTGGGCGACCACCTCACTCTCAAGGCCGTCACAAGATCATATCTCGACGCCAGCGACATCGGCAGAGTCTCTCTTACTCAGCAATGGGTTAGGGATGAGATAACCGTTATTTGATTGCTGGATGCGATGATTCCCGACTAAGTCTTTCGGGAAATCAAGAACACCAAACACGTTATTGAGGTTTGCGATTAGTTGAAGAGGTTATTCGAGGAGAAGTTGAGGAGCGTAATGGTGGACCTGGGGAGGATTTTTCAGACCACACGCTGTGGGGAGGGCGACGACGTACGCGCCCATTTCAGCAAACTTACTCACCTGCGCGAGAAATCGTCGTCGTTGGGAAGAGCCGTCAGCGATGACAAATACAGTACGTTGCAGTTTTGATTGGATCACTACCTTCCTGCTAATGACAGCCCCATCGATTCCCTCGCCTCATCATGCAATCTCAATAACATCGACATCACATCTACTGTCGTCATTCACGCAGCGAGGCGCGAGTATGAGAAACGGGTCCTTCGCAACTTGAAGGACAAGATGGAGCTTTCGCCGCCGCCACAGAAGCCGACAAGAAGGCCAAGAAGAAAGATATTGAATGCTTCAATTGCAAGAAGAAGGGCCGCAGAGGCCGAGATGTCGCCCTCGGAGGATGAGTCTTGGGCAGTAATCCCAGATCAGCGATGTTCCCGGTCAAGGGTAGTGTAACACCCAGTCAGTTAGCGCGTAGCCAGATCCGAGGCAGAGCTGTACAACTCTGGAGCACCCCGTCATTGTCACCCGTCCAGCACAATTCTCCTAACTTCGTATTTGTGCTTCCGTGCTTGCACCTTGCACAAATTTCTATCCCCGCAGGAGCGCTGCTGAGCACCGCATAGTACGACTTGATGTTTTTGACGTCGATCACATCGGGAAATTGTACAAAAACTTTCCAACTTTTCAGCTTTTTTAAGCCATAACAAGCTCAAAAGCTGAAAAGTGAAAAAGCCGAACTTGGTCATGCTGGATGAATGACAAAAAGGTGTAAAAGTATAGTTTATGAAATGATTGACAAAGGATCTTTTTGGACTTTTTACACTTTTCCATTTTTCAACTTTTTTTGCAGCGGCCAAAGGCAGCTTTTGGAAAAATGTAGGTTACTTGTCAGCTTTTGGACTTTATGAAACTTTTCCAAACTTTTCCAGCTTTTTGGGCTCTTACGAGCTCGTACGAGCTCGTACGAGCCCAAAAAGTTTGCTGCAGGGTTGCCGATGCACGCGATTGTCGCCCTATCTGTCAACAAGCAGTTAACGTCTCGGACATCCTGCATCAAGATATGACAATGGGGCAGATGGCAGATGGCAGAGGTTGGTTGTTGAGCTTTGCACGTCAGATCGTCGTCTCGAAGAGCGCGAGGGCATATATACGTATGATATGTCTACAGAGACTGACGGCGACAAGGTCGAGAGGACGTTATCAATTCACAATGTGAACTTGAACGTCTCTTAATACACCGCTTGGGGATAGTAAGAAAGAGTGTCGAATCCTCGCACTGAAAGAAGATATCGACCATGGCCGCTAAGAGGACCGGGCGCGGACTCGGAGTCATGGCCCCGTGTGGCTTGAGCTGCACACTTCAACAAACGAGAACATGACGGGTGAGTGTTGTTGTCTACGTTCCCAGCGATGGAAGCATCTAACATATCTATCCTAGAGCCTCAACACGAAATAAACGCACCCCCATTTGACAGCATCTCGAGCCTCCAATTCTCACCAGCAAGCTCCAACCTGTTGTTGGTTTCCGCATGGGATTCGGTGTGTTCCCTTCTCTTTACCTATCTCTTTCTCCCCTGTTGTCCGGTCTTCTCTAAGTCTTTTCACAATCGTTATTTAGACGGTTAGACTGTATGACATCGCGGCCAACGAGGAAAAGACCAAGTTCGATCATCGAGCGGCCGTCCTCTCGACTACCTTCTCAGACGCGTCGCACACGTACAGTGGAGGGCTGGACGCGTCGCTGAGAGAGTAATGTGTTTCGCATTATGATTAATGTGTCTTCCGCTTATCGATAATAGACTAGAACTCGAGTCGGAGAAGATTCACGCGCTTGGCCAACATGATGATGCGATATCAAGTGTTCGCTATTCGAGCGAAGCCAGTTCGTCCCGGTCTTCGATCCCATCCACCCTTCATTTCTTCTGACACACTCCCGTTCTCTTCTCAGATGCCATCATCACCGGTTCCTGGGATCGCACAGTCCGCTTCTGGGACCCTCGCGCGGCCACCTCTCAGCAATCCTCTCACCAGCTCCCCGAGCGCGTCTACTTTATGGACACCGTCGGCCACCGCCTCGTCCTCTCTCTCGCTAGCCGCCTCTTTCACATTTTCGATGTTCGGAAGATGGACACTCCTGAACAAACGCGCGAGAGTTCTCTTAAATTCCTTACCCGTGCCCTTGCCTGCATGTCCGATGGCCAAGGTGACGTCCCCTCCGTCGGGCTCATCGATAGGGCCATTAGCAGTTCAAGAAAGCCCTTCGGCTCATTCCTCTTTACCAGGTTATGCAACCGCCTCCGTTGAAGGCCGCATCGCCGTAGAGTACTTCGATCCCTCCCCGGCCATCCAAGAGAAAAAATACGCATTCAAGTGTCATCGCCAAACGATAGACGACGTCGACCACGTATGGCCTGTCAATGCACTCGCTTTCCACCCCACCTACAACACGTTCGCGTCTGGCGGTTCGGACGCGACAGTCTCAGTTTGGGACCACAAGGTCAAAAAACGACTTCGTCAATATACGAAATACAATACTCCCGTCGCTGCGCTGGCGTTTTCGGCGGATGGCGCACGCCTGGCGATCGGTGCAGGCTATACGTGGGACGCGGGCGAGGAGGGCGCGCGGACGGCTGAGCGGCCTTCGCTCTTTGTTCGTGAGCTTGGAGAAGAGGTCAAGGTGCGTCTTCTACTTTGGCCGGCCGGCTGCCGTACGCGCTCAGGGCCTGAACATTCTTCTTTTCTATTCCCTTGCAGCCGAAGGGATGGGGTGCTAGCTGAGAGCGAGGACTGTTGCATTATGAGGGGTGACCTAGTCGCGGTTCAGGTTCAGGTTCGTCGATACCCACCTATATGCTTGCTTGCGGGGTTTGTACAGAGGCAGTATGGCATGTTAATCGGGGGAACGAGAAATGCTTACAGCTCCCATTACTTTTTGGAGCGTTTACATTCCACGTACTTGGGTCTATCGACGTTAATGCTCAAAAGAATCGCCCACGAGGGTGCAGACTTGTCCCGTAACCTGCACGAATGATTTATAGGCATCATGACAGTTGTCGAATCGGCCTGGGTTTTTTCCCCGTGAAGATAAGACATTGCCTCGTATCCCTGCTCGCGCAAATAGGCAAATGCCAGTGGGCTTACAAGTAACAATTCCCATCCGCCTATTCATCAAGTCAACTTCCTCCATTTGGTCCTTACATGCAGCAACTCGATGTCGTGTTGCATCTGATAGAATTTGGTAGGTGCGGTACAATATCGTACCCTCGGCACCATCGTCATATCACCAGCTTGGCCGTCGGTTCTTCGCCCTGCCCGTTAAGTTTGGGGCGTCGATCACTATGATTTCTATCCACCTTCTGCCAACTCAAGATTACGCCCGAGCCATTGTTGCTGGCGGCGACTTACCCTCTCTTCTAGCTCCATCAGTTGGATAAAATAGAGAGCCACCGCAGGACATTGTATTGCCAGAGAACAAAGGGCGTCGTGTTCGCGCAGCCCCCCTTGCGCTTCAAAGTGTGCAATACTCATGCTGCCAAGCCCCAGGTCGTCGATACACTCAAGTTACTACAGCGCTCTCATTACGCAAAACAGGAATTTCGCTGTAGGTGATGTTCACGCTAGTAGTCGGCAAAAAGAGCTGCATGTACGCGGGAACTTGTCATGGGAGCAGAATAATCGTAAAGCGTCTTAACCCATGTTTCCTTGAGCGAGGTCAATTAACGCCTAAATGGCACGTGATCTCATACCGTGGATTTAACCTCACGCCTTCAGTATGAGTTCTCAATTGTACTCTTCCCCTTCTCAAAACTTTCCTTCGACGGACATTGTCCCAGGTGCTCTACTACAGAGAAATAGAACCTCGTGATCGATGGTCAAGTTGTCCGCCCACCAGCATCTGGGAAATCGAAAGTCCTCAACCTTCTTGGAAACTCGAATGGCTTCCCCGTGCTCCAGTCCGGCCACCATCGATCACGAGTTAGCTTTATCCATAGCGAGCAGAGATCAGCCGAAGATGTCTCAAAAGGTTCATCGCTTCGCCAAAGAGTTGTCACGATCACATCCCCCCCGTACCCTTGGACAATCCTTGGCTCAGATAGCTCGACTGGACGCTTGTGGAGAACGCCCACGGGTTCATCTAAGCCGCCCCAGGTGTTCTGGCCCAAGTGGTATTAGGAGTGCAAAGCCAAAGAAGGATCTGCCACCCAGAACCATCAACAATCACACCATGTACTCACGTCACGCCTCTGTTACTTCAGCTGCCCTGGCAAGGTTGGCCTCTTTTATACTCTCGCGAACGTGAGTGGACATACCGCATTATACTAGGTACGGCGTAAACAACTTGAAACGCACCAGACTTTCACTACTCAGCTGATGAGGCGCGACAGGCTCTGGCCTCACACGAGGGCTTCATGTTTCACAAGCTACTACCCAAGGATGGTGAGGCGGTAAATGTTGGCAGCCCACTCACGAAGACCTTCCTAAATTACGCATGGTATGGGATGCTCACGAGCCCTGAAGACGATGCGGCTGGGGCCCTCGATTCAAACGCATAGCGTAGCTTCTGGATCAGTGCCAGTGCCTGCAACCGACTAATGGAACAGATGTATGGCAGCGGGAAGGGCTCGATATGAGTATGGCCGTTGGTAGCAAAGCGGGTATCACCCTTCCACGAGTGATTGCTATGGCACAGTGACACACCGTGCAATCGAGTGTACGTGGCTCAGGGCGAGTAACGCCAAAGAAAATTACGTTGGCTTGGAACAAAAGTGATGGTACGTGTGCCTCTGGCATCATTGTCGGCATGGACGTTGATTAGGAGGAGGAGCTTGGGATCTGCCAGTGGGGGCAAAGGGAGATGCATAATTTTTGGATTGCATGGCACTACGGTGCTCGGGTGGATGACGCTGGAGGGTACCAAGAGAAGTGGGTATGGAGCCATAATTATCAAGCTGAGATCCATGACAGACTAACTATCTAACACTTAGTCCTAGATTGCCAGTCCAACCCTAGTAGAGTCATGCTGTTGTCACTTATGCTAGTGCTATTCAAGGAGCTAACAGTTCTTACAGTAAGAGGGTACTGGTCATTTTCATTAACTTGACTATAATACAATCACACTGTTTATAAAATAGCATCAAAAATTAGAAAAGGTTATATAAGCTAAAAGAACTAGCACTTACTGGCATTGCATACCAAATCTGCAAGATTAAAGGAGAATTCCTTTGAGCCATATTGATATTTCTGGTATAAAGACTGCAAATCTTTAATAAATTGGAACCTTTTCCTTTTATTATTGTTTAACCCTTCAATTGCCTTAGTAACATGGTCCCAAGGAGTTATTGAATGCATGGCAAGATAACCAATAAGGCAGCTGACTATATAAAAAGAAGGTGTGAGCAACTTGGTAAAAATTACTGCCTAAACTTACATGCAATAAATGTTATATAAAAGTCACTTGTAAGAGTATCAATAGAATTTGGATTTAACTACAATGAGTGGTATTATGAATTTTAGATAACTGAAAATTTAAAGTTATAGTAACATACCCAGCTATTAATAGCAGATGCAATTTCAAGTTCATATGACTGAGTAAAATGTAATAATGCCAATTTATAAGCTAAAAATGAGGCAGGCACAAATAAAACATAAGCCAGATTAAATAAAAGTAATAAACAAAAATATTAGCTTACATTTTAAAAGTAAGGCAAAAATAAATGCCATATTAAGCTAAATTAAATAAGAGTAATATAAACCAATAGAAACTCACTTTCTAAAAATAAGCCAGGGATAAATATGAATACTTTGAATAGAGCTAACTTGAATAGAAGTAATAAGTATAATGTTAACTTACCTCAGACTTTTAAAAGTCATATAAGAATAAATATAGTATGAGCAATAAGTATAAATGTCAACTTACAGACTAAATGCAAGATATAGCAAATATAAAATAAGAATCTGTAAGCCAAATTGGATAGAAGTAATCATAAATAACTCACTTGCTAAAAGTAAGACATGTGAAAATACAGAGTAAGCTAAATTAAATAAGGCTAACAAATATAAATAACTCACCCACTAAAGTAAATTAAGAATAAATGCAAATTAAGCCAAATTAGAAAAAAGTAACAAGCATAGATAACTTACATGCTATAAGTGAGATAGGAATAAATACAAGGTAAATTAGATAAGAAATAAGCAAGAATAACTCACATACTAAAGAGATATAAAAATAAATGCAAAGTTAACTAAATTGGATACAAGCATAGATAGCTTACTGGCTGAAAATAAGGCAAAAGTAAATGCAAGATAAGCCAAATTAAATAGAAAAAATAAGTATATAGTAAATAACTCACACTCTAAAAATCAAGAATAAATATAAAGTGAGCCAATAGAAGTAATAAGAATAGATAATTTACTTGCTAAAAGTAAGGCAAAAATAAATGTAAAATGAGCCAAATTAAATAGAAGTAAATAACTTACAAGCTAAAGATTAGATAGAAATGAATGCAAAATAAGCCAAATTAAATAGAAGCAATAAATATAAATAACTTACAAGCTAAAAGTAAGGCAAGAATAAATGCAAAGTCAAATTAAATAAAAGTACTTTAATAAGCATAGATAACTTACAAGCTAAAAAATAAATACAAAGTAAGCCAAATTAGATAAAAGTGTAAGCATAAATAACTTACCGTCTAAAAGTGAGGCAAAAATAAATATAAAGTAAGCTAAATTAAATAGAAGTAATAAGCATGAATAACTTACACGCTAAAAGTAAGATAAGAACAATATAATCAAGCTAACTTAAATAAGTAACAAGCACGAATAACTTACATCCTAAATGTAAGGTAATAAATATATAGTAAGCCAAATTAGTTAAGGGTAGTAAGCATAAATGACTTACATCCTAAAAGTAAAACAGGAATAAATGCAAAGTGAGCCAAATTAAATAGTAATATGCATAGATAATTTACTTTCTAAAAGTAAGATAGAAATAAATATAAAGTGAGCTAAATTAGATAAAAGTAATAAGCATGGATAACATACCCCCTAAAAGTGAGACAAATATAAATATAAGGCCAAATTGGAAAGAAATAATAAGCATAAATAACTTACCCACTAAAAGTGAAACAAGGATAAATGCAAAGTGAGATAAATTAAGTAGAAGTAACAAGCATGGGTAACTTACAAGCTAAAAGTAAAATAAGCATAAATAAAAAGTGAGCCAAATTGAATTAAAATTAGAAGCATAGATTACTTACCTTCTAAAAGTAAAGTAGGGATAAATACAAAATGGGCCAAATTTGATAGAAGTAACAAGTATAGATAGAATGACTTACAGCCTAAAAATAAAGTAAAAATAGAATGCAAAGTGAGCTGAATTATAGTGAATAGGTAATAAGCATAGATAATTTCACTTTCTAAAAGTAAAATAAATGCCAAGTAAGCCAAATTGGAGAAAAGCAATAAGTATAGATAGCTCACTTGCTAAAAGTGAAAAAAATGAATGCAAAATAACTAAATAAGCCAAGTTAGATAGAAGTAATAGCATAGATAACTTACTTGCTAAAATGACATAAAAATAAATGCAAAGTGAGCCAAATTGGATAGAAGCAAAAAGTAATTAACTTACTAACTAAATATAAGGCAGAGATAAATGCAAAGTGAGCTAAATTAAATAGAAGTAATAATATGAATGAGTTACATCCTAAAAGTAAAAGTAAAAATGAATGCAAAGTGAGCTATACTATAAAAGCAACAAGCAGAAATAACTTACAAGCTAAAAGTAAGGTAGAGATAAACGCAAAGTGAGTTAAATTGGATAAAAGTAATAAGCATAGATAACTCACATCCTAAAAGTAAGTCAAAAGTAAATGCAAAAGTAAGCCAAATCAGATTAAAATGTTAAGCAAAAATGCCAACTTACATTAATATACTAATAGTAAGGTAAAGATAAGCTCAATAGAATTAAAAAGGATTAATTAAATAACAACACACATGCTAAAAGTTATATAGAAACCATAAGTGTACTATATATATGGTCTAATAAAATAGCCTTTACTAACCAAATTCCAAAATGGTAAAAATCTCAAAACCATATTGACAAGGCTTCTAAGTGAATCCATATTGTCCCTTTTAATTGCCACTTTAACCCTTTCTAAAATAGAAAGCACTCTAGAAATATTAAGGTAAGTTACCCCTATAATTTCATTAATGTACAGTATACACACAAAGTTTGTTCAAATATCATTTGACATGCAAGTTTCATTGAATTTTGCTGAGCCATTGCAAAAATAGTGGCAAGTGTTTCATCTTTTATTGATGCATATGTTTTTTCAGTTAGTAGTTCATTCCCTTTTCCTTTATCTAGAAGAGCTTGTTACTATTGCAACAAGAATAATGAAAAGCAACTCACAATGTGTTTGTACAATGGCAGCAGGTGAATGTGTGACATTTTTCAGGGGATTGAATACATTCTTTTTTGCATAATTCAAGACATCTCGTTTTGTTACCACTTCTCCTCCATGTTCATCCTTCACTCTGTCCACCAATGCTTCATATTTGGTTAATATTGCAATCACTGGGACTATCTTGGTTGAGTGATCACAATAATACTAGCCACTCATCAATGGAAACCTTTACTTACCATTGCTGGTGACTTTCTCAAGAAATGCTAACTCAAACTCATCACTTGGCACCCTTGGAGTGTCCATAGGCATGCAAAACCTGCAAGGGCTTCATAATATTGTCATAGGAGTTACTGAGATGCTTACCAGATTGCATGAAGCTGATCTTTAATACGACTCTGCTGGGCCCGATCATTGATGAACTTCTGAATATACTCCACACAAAGCTTGCTCGGGTCATGTCCTCCCCCAGCTTCTGTACCATGAGAATTGGATTCTGCTCCAGCTTCTATCCCACGAGAATCGTGAAAGACAAAGCGTGGGTTATTTGGGTACGTTATTTCGTAGTCAATCATGCTCATCCCACGCTGGAATTTGGTTACTGGGAGAATATATGTACGTGCTAATCCACAAACTTGCATGCCACCTTTGACAAGTTCTGGCATTTCCTATATTCAACTCGACTGTTAATAAAAATATATATGAGAGGGAGGCTCATACCATCAAGCGTCCTTCTTTATCGTGAATTACTGGCGTGGCCCCTTCCTTACTACCCGTCATTTTCTCGAGGATGGTAGTTTTTCCAGCATTCCGTCGACCTATGATCAGCACGCGAAACCGATAGCACAATCGCTTGAGATCCTTGGGTGGAATGTCCATGTCGGCGAGCTATACGAAGCAGAGGAATCAAAGTAACGATACAGGTGGCTGAGCAACGTGGAGCGTTTGAGTCGGAGATGAACATCAAGCGAGTCGCTATCAACGAGTTGACGCGTCATCCCCTCATTGACAGGTTCTATTGTTTCGAACGTTTAATCTTCATACGCTGGCTCCATCTGGTAGGTTTCTGCATGGGAGATCTCTCCTCCCTTGTTCAGCCTTCTCTGAGACCTGTCTACTGTCGTCATTTGGATCAGACTGTGCATTGCGGCTATTAGGGAGACCTACAGTATGTTCAATCGATAGCCACCGAGGTGTCAGATCTGGCCGCTCTCTGTATGAAGCGCAGACTCGATCCGTTGTCCACATATAGTGGGGACCTGTCGGGACGCGATGCATCCCTGAAAGAGAAATACATTTTCGCATTTATAATTCCCTGTTTTCGCTGACAGTTATTAGACTATAGCACCTCTAGAATAAGTTCTAGAAGAATACTTCTGGTCAACACGACAAGGCGACATCAAATAGCCGTTAGTTAAGATCTTTGATTTCTTTAGCCCCCCCGGTCATCACTTTGTTGACACTCCAAGAGCGCTCCGATAATATATATCTATGAAACTGTTGGCCACTGCCCTTCCCTAACGGAAACGGTACCGTACTCCCATCACCGTCATCCCCAGTAAGGCTACTTGTGCCACACTCGACTGGTGGAAGGACTACGAATGGAGGCCGGGAATCGTCCATGATATCGGTGCTCAGATGAAGGTGAAATGGACGTGAGTTGTCTTACTTGGTTCAGTGGTTGTTTTATTTGTGCCTTTGCAGTTGCCTGCTTTGGGGCTTCCTGTGAGTGAGGTCTTGCCCGTGTGGGGCGACTGCATCTGATACCCAACGGAAGGATATACCCTCGTACTCTCAGGCTGTCCATCCGTCATCCTCTTACTGTGTCTGTCACACGCAAAAGGCTTTCACTCATCACGCATTTCGCTCTCCATCATCCATGCAGAGATCACTTATTATAGCCAATTGCCTGAGTCCTTTGTACTCAACCACTGGTTGGCAAACTGTGCAACTAGGACTCAGTCTAGACTATGAATTTGTATTATTTCACATGTTGGAATTCAAACGATGGATACTCCACATGCGCTACCGGTCACGTTTGCTATCTGTGATGTACCTGAACTCCTCTAATGCAGCGAGGCAATCCTCTCGGTGTCAGAACCAAAACTTTCAACATTGGAAATTCCTTCTATTGACCTTTCCTTTCCCCTGTAGCCCGTAGGGTTGGGCGATAGTTGAGAGCGAAAAGTGTCGCATCGCGAGCGTATTTATGGCTCAGGTTCGTCGATACTCTTATATTTGTCTACTCGCTGTACTTTTCGTACAGAAGTTGCCGTGGGTTGCCAATGCGATTCGTAGCACGTAATCCGGGGAAAGGAAATGTCTATGACCCTTTTGGCATGGTTCCTTTTCACGAACTGAAGAGCGGGAGCTTCCGTTGTTAATGCCCAAGGGACCACCCAGGCGAGCCCGCGCTTGTCACCCCATGAAAAGCATGAATGACTCATACATCCCGAGTTGAAAGTGAGACGTCATCGTAACATTGCCATACGCAGCTAGCGATCGCCGTCAGAACGATTCTTATCAGGCCAAGTCGTGTCAAGCCTCTTTTGGCCCTTCTTCGGTATTCACCTGCTCGCCTCCGGTTCAAAGGGGACCTATCTTCGGCTATCACTTCAATTACGGATCTTCGTCTTGGGTTTCGTACGTTGCAGCGCAAATTTTACTTTATGGTGCACTCACTGGACTACGAGCCGACGAAGAATGCAACAAGGAAGCGAGCGCACGCGAGTCGAACCTTGGGCTTCAAGGCTTGATTTGCGTACTCTTGATAGATCGGAAGAAACAAATTGCTACCGCGCACACAACTGACAGAAAGCCACTACGTACGATCTTAGCGCTGCCAGTAGTAACTTGACACCAGTCATCTCGCCGACGGCGCGGCCGAGCCAACATCACAATACTTAGACTAGAATATTGTATAGTACAGCCTTACTTCTACTCCATCGCATATGACGGATACTTTGACTCGATCACTAGAAGAATGTCGGCAGAATTCACTCAGGTAACCATGGGGCCCCATACAGCGCTTCCTGTCCGAGATGCCCAGGGATCATCATGTCGCATCAGACGCCCAGGGAGAGAACCGCATGGCCTTTCGATATTACATTGCACTGTAATGGAATTTGTGAATGTGAACAAGGTGATGGGGTGCCAGGGCAGAACGCGCGAGTAAATGATATCCCTTGTTCCGACAGGTCACGGGTGGACTAGGTTGAGGCTGTGCCGTAGCAGCGAGTCACGCACTGGCACTGAAATCCGACTCGGACACCCCTCACTGGCGCCATTCCTTAACCGTAGTATCCCAGATAGATGTGGGCCCTGAACAAACGTTACGGGTGATCTGTGTCTCCATTTTAACAATGTTGGCCGCCCGAGTTGATTGCAGGGTACTGTACCATAGAATATGGTATTGGGACGGTATGGCGTGATATTGGTGTGATGGGGCGACCGCTGCAGCCGACCTGGGACTGGTTGAGCATGTCGTGATGCGTATGTGCGAATGATTGGCCATCCTCGGATCGGATCGGAGACCCTAGTAAGAAAAAACCGAAAACTTGAATGCCCCAACTAGAGGTCTGAAACTGCGCACCCTCGGGGGCAATATACACGCCATCCATTTGGTTAGGGCCCATAAAGCTACTCAACTCCCTACCACACTGGGGGCACACACGCACGCCCCCATCAAAAATTCTCCCCCTGCACATGTCACGATAGCGCGCGCGCGCGCTCCGAGTCGTCGAGATTTCGGTTCGGCAATTGACGACTCCGGACGCCGCGCCGACGCGGCAGGGAACCTCGAAGGGGAAGAGAACTGAGAGAGAGGGACGCCCAACCCATTTTGTTGATGGCCGTAAGTTAGCTCTCAATGGACAGTTAGTCAGTAAGTGGACATGTACAGTGGGACTTGGTGCCTGCCTAATGATTATAAAGTGAGCTTTACTGTATGTGCGTGCGTCAGCCCACCCACCACATCCCAACTCTGGTCTCGGGCCAGGTCAGGTCAGGTCAAGTCACGGACGCCGTTCCAAATAAAAACATGGATAACATTTTTAAGCTCTTGGGGGACTGAATAGCTGACTTTACTATAAGGGGAATCCCCCAATGATGATGATGATGATGGGAGCTGACATGAGCTTCCGAAGTTTCCGAGTTGGGAGAGGTTCTGGAAAATAGCTTACCATATAGTACCATGGTATAGTTGGGGGTGGGTCACCGAGCGCCATCAACGACGACAGACTGATAGTGACAGCCGGATGTAGTAAGGAGGGGACGCTGCTGACTACTTCTCACGCGCGCAGAAAGTGGCCGTGCTGTGCCCCCTTTCTTAACAATGGATAACAGATGTGCACCCGCAAACGGGCAGACAAAAGAGAACCATGCAGAGTTTCATCACCATCATCGTCATTCTTGTAACTACTGTACAGCAAATATGGATGGGCGGAGATCAGATTGCGTGAGGGCTCCCCGGTCGTTTCGTTTCAAGGACAATGGGTTACGCATACATGGTGAAGTGACGTCGGATCAAGGCAATGGAAGAGGGTGACAATGGGTGGGGAGGGAGAGGGTAACTCTGCTGCGATGCAGCGAGAAATGACCAGTTGTACAGATTAAGAGGCAAGGAAGCTTATTGTATGAGCGAAATGGGAAAGAGGGTGTATGAATACGAAGACGAATGGAAAGAGTTGGTCTGATGGATAGACGAGAAGGTCATGATAGCGGGGTCTACAGCAGAAGTCAACAGAACAATGGAGTGATGATGGGAAAGTTTGGATCACCCGAGGCTTCGGTGGTCACAGGATGGTGGTATCACTCAGGCGGAATGCGAGAATGCAGCACGTAATGACTCGTCGTCGGCATCGTATTCATTCCGATCCTTCGGAGGGCGTCAGGCGATGATCACTGCACATACACAATACACCTAACTCACGATGAGTTCCATTGCGAGCTAACAAGGAAGTGGTTTCACGAATCGGCACGATCTAGAAATCACCACTGTATCGCAGCTGGATCGAAAAAAAGGGGGGGAAGGGGTGAGCGAACCAGAAGAAAACAGTGCAAGGCGGATGCAGAGGAACAGCAAAACTCACGGGTATCCGTCTCACCCTCATCGGCAGACCGACCGTGCACGTATCCAGGGGAAGTCATCAAATCCAAATCCCACTCATCCTCTTTCCATGAATCAAGAGCCGCATTGCGCAGGGCAGCCTCCGCTGCAAGGCGCACCATCACAGAGGTCGCCCCCCGCGCCTCGGCGTCACGCCATGCCTGTGCGCATGCAAAAACGTCCTGCGCCCCAGTGCTCTCCCCGTCAGCGACAATGTCCCACCACATGATTCGTGCATGAAGCGCAAAGGGCAAGACGTGCAGGCGTGGGTCACGTTGACGGGCCAAGGCTGCGCGCCAGGGTACAGGAAGTGTGACGATGGACGGCGTAGCAGTTCCGCTACCTCCATGCGTGCAAGTCGCTACTGCTGCTGCCGCAGCGGCAGTACTTGCAGTAATAGTGGGAGTGCTACCTGTGCCGTCGAGGGAGAGAACGAGCATGACGAGGTGCGGACAGGTACTGAGCACGCGCCTTGCCGCGGCGAGGACTTCGTCGATGACGGAGGGGGGCTGTGTGGCGCGGGTGGAGAGGGCGATATGGGTAAGAGAGGGGAGGGACGCAGGTGATGTGCCGCGGAAACCGCAGAGCGTGGATGTATATAGGTGCGTCACATTGCGCAAAAACGGTTCGCCAAAGTGCACTGGCGCGGGTCGTCCGAAGTGGTAGAGCATCAGCGTACGCGGACACACGTGTGGTGCGGCGCGGAGCCAGTGGGCGTGTGCGCCTAGGAGCGGAGCTGTCAGTGCTAGGTGTTCCAGTGAGGCGAGGGCTGGCGCAGTGTGTGCAAGGGCTGCTTCGAGTGAGGGGCGTTTGGTGGGTAGCGCGAGGGCGAGGGCGTGGATAGGGATATAGGCGAGTAGCTTGGCATTAGAGCTACTTCTACTACTGTCACTGTCGTTGTAACCGGTGGGAGAAGAATGGTAGTGGTACGGTGGTCGCCTCTGCTTAGCGGTAAATGGGGAGACAAAGGCTGGCACCTGGCTAGCGGAGCGAAGAAGCACGTTATGATATAGTGCTGGGAGGACCGCGCGGCGCACTGCGGAGGACACGAGGCAAAGGGCATGGGCATCTGCACGGGATGCAAAGGCTGCGTAGAGGAGGATCTGAAGGACGAGTTCGATTGGGAGATTGGACCAAATGGCTGGAGAGAGCGGGAGCGGTGGGGACGGAGTGGAAAGTGGTTGGTACTGGAAGGTGGACGTTACGTGCCTCAAGGGCGAGGGAGAGGGCTGCCAAGTTAGCGAGCGCGGCTGCGGGGCTACACGGTCAGAATTATGGGTCTCGCGATGATCCGATGTGAGCCAGTCAAAGGAAATCATGATGAGATGATGGGAGGGATGATGGGGGGTGTAAACTTGGCAAGAGAGACTCGGACTGTGGGATGGCAGCACGTGCGCGTCGCTGTCTCCAGGGCATTTTCAGTCGGCAACCGTCGTTCTCTACAAACCCCCATTTCTCTCACACAACAATTTCCGGGTGTTCATTCAGGTTTTATTTTTCATTGCAGAAACCCCTCTGGTGAAGCACTGAGGTAACAAGACAGATAAAACAAGTAGAGACGGGATGAGTGGGTGAAAAGATTGCAAGCGTCATACGTATCGGTCATTCCACGGGTATCCAAACAGTGGGGCGCGTAAAGGGGTAAAGGTAGCCTTGGGGGTAAGGTGAGTACAAATTTCGTCGAGGTATAGCGCATTGGACATGGAAAAACGGCGACGAGGGTAGGGAGAAATGGATACAGCAGGTTTGAACCTCGCGCATGACAAAAAATACAAATCAATATACAAGGGAAGATACCAAGTGTCCTGAAGGTGACGCGACCCGGGAAAAAAAGGTGAGGGGGGCGACTAAGAGAAGAAAGCAAGTACAGAAAGTGCGGATGGCTCCGGGTGTGGTAATACAGCAAGGAGGGGAATGACCGTACAGACGTGAGTAGAGGTGAGGACGTTATCGTTCGGTCGCGTGGAGGCATCATCTGCGTACACTGGCCACCAGGGCCGTACGCAGGGAGGAATCAATAGTCGTCGGCGAGATGCCTTAGAAGCCCTCCACGAGTTGGATCTCGTTCGCGTCATTGAACGTGAAGACTGGTCCGTACCCATCCCCATCTTGCTCGCCCGTCTGTGCGCTAAGGAAGTCATTCGCGCACGGCTGATCAGCCCCGTGGGTCAGGCCGTCAAACTTGGGCACCTCGATGGAGATGGGAGGAATCATTGTAATATCAAAGTCCTCAGTGAACATCGGCGCACTCCCGTTAACCCACAAGTCTGGCGCGTTAGCCCAGGAATACGGTTGATACTCGAGCGAGACTGGCATCGGAGGCTCGACGTCGGGAGCCGCGAGCGAAGTCTGTGCCTGCCAGGCATCGATGGGGACATGTAGCGTCTCGAGTGCTGTCGGCGTATACGGGGACATGTGAGGTGAAGACGGACTCGAAGAAGTGTAAGAGGTGGGGCTAGTCGTCTTGAAGAGCGCCTCGGACGGTGCTGGAGCACATGGCGGGACTGAGAGCGGGTCCACCTGCGGCATGTCAAACACATTCACGTAAGTATCGCCGCACGCAGCATTGTCAGAGGTCCATCCCTGGGGTGGGTTGTTGTAGGCTGGCACGAGCGAAGGGTGGGGTGGAACGAAGTCGTAGCCCAAGCCAGTGGATGAGAGTTGAGAGGTGATTTCAGTAGGAGAGCAGGTGCGTGGCATTGTTATAGGCACCATTGAAGGTGAAGCGGGCGTCGACGGCATGTACACCATCGGGATATGGATAGTTTGCTGATAGGCTGGAGGAGGGGTTGGCGCCGAAATGGCCCGACGTCCTACGCGCTGCGGAACTGCAGGCACAGGCATCACAAATGAGAGACCCTCGCTGTCAGTCTCTGGCTCCTCAGCGCCGCGAGCCTTTCCTTTGCCATTGGCAACAGCCTTCTTACCCTTGACGCGCTGAGGGCGGTAGACGTAGTTGGGGTACATCGCCTCGTGTTCTTTCTGCGCTCATCATTAGATACACTGAAACAGTGGGAAATGGAAAAAATGAACGCACCTTCTTTTCCTTTGCTAGATCCTCCCAATACTGACGTTCTTCAGGTGAGAGACTCTTCCACTGTTGACTGATCGTTTTCGATAGATCAGCTTGGCGTTGCTTCTTCGTTGGGGCAGACCCATCGCCGTCGCCTGCGTCTCCGGCGCCCTGCGCCAGATTACGATCCTCACAGCACTTGCGGCGGAAGAGGATGAACGCATTCTCTGGCCGCTTGATGTAATCCTCGTCACCCTTCTTTGGTCGACGTTCACCGATATCGGAGACAGTGGAACGCCTGCGACGATGAGAGCCCACGGGAGTGGTAGGGACGTCTGCCGAGAGACTGCTCGTCGTGTTGGTGGTGTGGGAGAGGGATGAGATGGATGAGATGGATGAGGATGGGGTGTGGGTCTTGTGGGGAGGGGGAGGCGTAGAGAACGTGAGCGTTCTGAGATCAGGCTCAAAGGGCGAGTTGGACGGCGAAGGAGAGGGAGTGTAAACGTTTATTGGAAACGTAAAGGCGCGCGGCGTCGGAGAAATGAGATTGAGAATGGGGTTAGTGGATTCGGGCGCAGCCACGGCCACTTCGAGGGCTTGGATGGAGGTGAGTGGAGAAAGATGGATGGACCCGGAGAGTACTCACGTTGAGCGGGAGTGTCGCGCGTGCGGATAGCGGGCATGATTGTTCCTTTGTTCGTTGCACGCGCGTAAGAATCAGAGAGAAGGAGGTAATTGTTGTTGGATCAGGGGACGCGGGGAGACGGCGAGAGATAAAAAGGCAGTTAAGGCAAGGCAAGCACGCTTGGCCAAGAAAAACGCTCGGTACTCCCGCGCGTCAGCTACAGGAGGGAGAAATGGGATGTTGCTCGAGGCAGTTCAGGAGAGCGTCGTTGGTCTTTTGTCTTGTCGGGACAGCGTAGAACAATTGTGAGCGGCGGCAACCGAATACAATTAGGAGCGTGGCCAGCTTTATAGTTGTCCTGGCAGAGGGCCTCAGCAAGGTTTTCACCTCCCCCAGATGGAGCTCAGGCCGTAATAGCCAGATCTCACAAAGCCGTATTTCGACCTTTCCCCGATCCGGATCGTCGAGGAACGCACCTCATAAAAGGAAACTTCGACAAATCCATTCCAATGACAAACACATCTAAATACTGTCAGCCACTGCCGCCGTCTATTGTCTTGACTGCTAAGTGGGTATTCCCTCATACTTATCTCCTTCCCTGACTCTTCCATTTCCCATCCCTTCGCCTAATTTCTCCGTTCCATGAGGTACGTTTCTCAAACCCCCATTTTTTTTTTCTTATTTTTATTCCCTTTTCCCAAGTGACTCTTGTAACTTGTAACACCGTTAGCGGCCCCGGCACGATCTTCCCGACAGAGTCACGCCAGCTTCCCGGCCCGAGCCATTGTCCGTTCCCGAATTGGCAGCTTTGACCCGTCCGGTTCTCATCCAGCTTCCGCCCTCCCCCCGTTTCCCACTCGGTTGTTGATGGCCTGATGACTCGGATTGACGATGCGGTGAAGGCGAAGATCTCAATGTTGTTGAAACGGATGGCATCAACCCATCAGGTTATTCTGCGACAGTGCCAATTTATTTCCGTGCATTACATATTACCATCAATCAATTAAAAATACTCGGCTTTTTTGCTTCCCATTCGGGAAATGCATGTCCGGTTCCTTTTCTCTCTGATTTCGTAATTCGCACCTCTTGGTCACTCCCTCTGTCACGCTCATCCCTTTGTCTCGCTCTCCAATTCCCCCACTCCCGTACTCGCTCTCCTCATCCAGTAATAGCAACACAATATCTTCAATCTCTGTTGCTCTCCTCTCCGCCCTGCGTCATCTGGTCATCTCATTAACTGAATTTCTACACGCGCCTAACTCTTCCTATTTTGTCCTGTCTCGGATGCGCACCCCGTTCCCCATGCGCCACTTCACTTTCCGAATTACCGGGGTCCCATGAGGGACCCCTTGCGCCGACCCGTCCCTCTCTCCTCGTTCCTCCCTCGGGGACACACCATCTCTAGCTTTTTTCTCCTTTGTCTCGCTTCATTCCATCCTTTCAATTGCCTCGAGCTCACGAAAAGGTAGGGTATGCGAGAGCCTGATAGATTAGATAGACTTTTCGTGTCCTTATGCTATTCCTATTTAATTTTCCCCACGGCACCCGTCATTTTACGTGCTATTGCGCGCGCTCGAGGTTGTCCTCGCCGCCCCTTTTCTCACTATATTTGGCCCACTGACGCACCAGCTGTCAGCACATCTCGGAAATCCTTGCAAATATAGTTGTATTTTTGCACTCGTGACATGGGCATGTCGTTAACGTGTGGAGCCGTGCCTGTGTCCCCGTGACCCATGTTATGGGCGTCCCCTACTGTCCTTCATCATCTCATCACAAAGTCCCCGAAGATCACGCATGGCTACACACGCATGCATGCGTTGTGCACCGCTTGCACCGCTTATCCCAACTGGCCATGCTGCCATGACGGTCGGAGAACGAAAGGTATGGTTACCCTTTGCCCTTGTCATGTCTCACTCGTTCGCCATGCTCTGCTTGCTGCAGGAAATATCATCAATGTGACTGCGATCGGAGTTTTTCGCTTTCTCCTGTCTCTATCTGTTTCGAAACATCAGTTCTGGTTCTGTCTTACCAAGAGGGGCAGCTTCTGCACAGCCACAGCCACTGTCAAACACCTGAATTATCTTCGCTATTATGTTTTCGATTTTGCTTGGACCATGGTTGCCCTCTGTCGGAACGTGTAGCGTCTCGTCGCCTTGGATACAACGTAGCCCCACATTTTGCCCCTGGTGGAAAGAGGAAAGAAGGCGGAAACAAAAAAAAACCTTGTACGATCATGGATGATCGAGAGGCTTTGGCTCCACTCAGCTTCCCGAAACAGGCCTCCTCTCCCTAGGAAAGCTGTCTTAAGCTTTATTCGCTTTACCCTTGGCCCGGTATACCCAGATAGTTGCACCGCTGGCGTCTAAACGTCCTCTTGCGTCCAAATGCCAAGCTGTACGTCCCCTCGCCTTCGTCACACACAGTGACGTTGCCTGGTTCTACCTACTTTCGGTTCCGTCTCGCCCCTCAACTCTTCACATTAAGAAAATTAAAAAATTAAAAGAAAAAGATAATGGACTGCCGCCCAGCTGTCGTCGTCGTTAAACGTGGAACGCCCAGAAAGTGGTCTAGTCAAACAATTAACGGTGATTGCTCAAGAAGGTCCCCATGAAGCTTCCTCCGACCCACCCACTAACCCTCCACGTTGCTACCCTGCGAAGTGGCGTATCAGCTGTGCTGTCGTATCAGAGTTATTTCAAAGGGTCTGGAAGATGACGAAGCAAAAGCGTGTTGTCCTCCGTCCAATCCAGACCGTCATAAATTAGTTTTTATTACTTGTATCTGGAATCCCATACAGCTCGAGACCCAGTCTGCCCCATCTTTTGGGGACGCAATTGAGAGAGGGCTAACGGATTGTAGAAGTAGTCTTTATCGCGCGCAAAAGCAGAAAATAGTAAGAGTGTTTGCGCACTGACGAATTAGTAAAGACATTCGGGCACGGTGACCATGTTTGGGCGCCCGAATGGTGCATTGTGACGAGGAGACTCAGCATCTGAGACAAATTCTAGATTCGAATCTTATCATGGGATCTGATAGTTGTGGTATCGTGCCAATCCTAGGGTTCACTGTGCCGTGTGCCGGCAGGTTGGCCCTTCAGACAAAGCAAAGCAAAACAAATATCCCTCTCTGTGTTGATTGGCCCATCATGCTAGGTTTGGGATAGCATATGTGAGGCGCTCGGCAAAAATAACCGGATATCGGTATCGGTGGGGGGAGTCAGAGTATGGGTAGATACGCGGGGTAGACCGGACTCGGGTGCGAAGGCGGATTCGGGTAGCGTACGACTCGCGTGTGTATAGTGCTGTGCTGTGCGTGCGGGATGATGAAGAAGTGTATTATACATATCGTCGGCGGCCTAACATATGCTTCCCAGCGATCAGAGTCAGTCAGTCAGTCCACGCGCTCACGTCGGTACCTTTATCTCCCGTACACGCTGAGCGCGCGCGCGCGCGTCCGAATCCCCCCCCCCTCCCACGCTCACTCACGGAGATTCGGAACAAAGTGCGTGCGACTTGCCACCGCTGTTTTTGGTTGTGTTCTGTTCTCTGATCTGATGCATCGACGAACACTGTAATGTGTAAATGAATCTCTCTCACACACCTCTGCCCCCTCCCCCCCCCCACTTTGCCTTCTTCTTCGCTTCTACCCGGATATGACGGGACGAAGCGCGCCGCGGACGTAAACCTTTTTCCACATCCTTACCACGCTTCGCGATCACGGGTTTAACTCATCCCATACTCATACCCACGACCGACAGAACGCACGTGTGTATAATATATGTATGACTCACACCACTTGCATTCACATTAAATTTAGATTTTAGATGAAATCACTAGTGGGGGGGGGGGGGAAGGGGGATGGTGCAAAGTTTTCATCGAAGAAAGAAAGTGGAGAGTAACGATCACAAAGAATGAATATGAGTGAGTGAATTATTGCGTTTGCAATTTTTTTTTTCCCCTCCGGGTGCGATCACTGCGATTGCAGAATCTACTGTACAGAGGAGATGATTGCGGCGAGGGACAATGACTCGATTGGGAACGACGGCAAGGACTGCCCAACAGTAGCATTACAGTAGCTCCAGCCCGGCCCTTCCCCTACTACTCCGTGAGCCCGCCAAGCCAGTCCGCGGGGAAGGAATATCCACAAGAGGTAGGGAGTAAACCCCCTAGTAACTGGGGCGCTTACGCCCATGGAACACGAGCGGCGGAGAGGCGGACATCTTTCCTGGGAGGGCAGGAGGGGCAAGGGCAGGGCGAAAAGGAAGCGCGCAGTCGCGCGATTATGTGTCATGCGTGTCAAATCGCGTATCTTATCTTTTTTTCTTTTTCTACTGTTGTGTACTGTAGTATGACCCTTTTTTTTTTTCATTTCAGTCATCATCCATACAGTCGCTCAGTAACTTACAGCAAATGAGGGAGCGAGCGAGGAGCGATGATCAGCGATCGTGTGTGCCTTGTAGGGTGCGAGCTCGGAGGAAGTGGCAAAGAAGGGTAGGTGCGTGCCGGCGGAGAGGCGCAAAACAGGGCGTCTCTCGGCGCGCGCGCGTCGCGTCATGGACTCACTCCGGACTCGGAAACTCATGGGATGGGGGAGGGGGCCTTTTTGCTCCTTAATTTCATTTACAGTACAGTAAGGTGAGCGGCGTGTGCGTGGCATATATCTTTTCGGGTTTTTTTCTAGACTCCCTCTTTTTTTTTTTTTTTTNGTCGGTCTTCCTTTGCTTCTGCTGTACAATCAAATCATTATCGGTCTTCTTTATAATTGTCTTTTTTTTTTTTCAAAAGGGAATATTGCGCATCGCGCATAGTACGGTCATATCCCCCGCCCCCTTGCGATCACACTCCCGCGGCGCGGCGGCATTCCCGCCCGCCCCCGTGTACGTGTACACTCCCTCGACTTTGCCTCAGTAGACTACGTACCATGTCGCGTAAATCATGCTAGTACCTGTACGGTATTACAGGCTCACGGAGGCACAATCTACTCGTTATCGCTACTCGCATCCGAATTTCGAATTTCGAAATCGTCGGGTGGATAAAGTTTCTAGATGAGGGAGGGCGTAATTTTGTCGCCAACCCGCCACCAACCACCCGCCGCGATGTAACAAGTTACACCCATTTACTTTTGGATGGTTTCTTGATGGACATGAGACGTGTTGTTGTCCCTTTGCAGGCGCGGTGAGGTAGAAAAGGACATAGAACGCAATGGGCCAAGTGGTACAGGGACGGCGGGAGGCAATGCAGGTAGCAATGATGAGATGGGAGGGAGGGAAGGAAGGAAGTGCGGTGCGAGGGGCCGAGGGCGAGGGCAGCCCACTCCGGTCCAGCCCAGCCAGCTCCCCAGTCCGCAATCCCAAGTATACCACTCCCACGTTTTGAACCTTACGAAGTTTTTTCGATTCGCAGTCCGCGCACGCGTGCAGTCCACGTGCCCTACCCACCAACGTAACGCGTTCGGCAACGTTACTTGTGTTACGTTAGGTTCATTACACGCCCCTCACCAAACCATTCGTAAACGCCTGTAAGTCTCCTGCACTTTGCACCACTGTTCAGTCCAATGCGCACACACACGACGAAGCCTAAACTCTCTTCTCTCTGCGACCTTCTCTCTGAGAACCAAATTTTTTTCTTTTTGTTTTGGTCTTGTCCGGCCAAGATCCTGCTCACTTTTCGCCTCCTTGCTCGTCGGCCATTCTCTGGATTTTTTGTTCTTTATCTTTATCTTTAGCTTTCGAGACGTCTCTTCCATGCTCAGCAGCTGGGTTCTGTGTCAAGTTTACATATCCTTTTTTGTACCGTGTTGTATTGTCCTGTCTTGCTCTTGTCTTTGACTTTGTGTTCCCCCAAGAGCCGGATGGCAGAACGAGAGCTCCTTCCACATGATTAACATCACCTTTCAGCTCGATGCACTGTAATATCGCCAAATGGGTACAGAACAGTCGTAACGTAAACGTGTTAAACTCGTGGTTCAGTAAGTTTTTTTTTTCTTCTCAATCAGCTTTTCTAAATGCGAAAAAAAGAAGGATGAGGCCCATCGCTGCAAGATGAGATGATGAAATATTAGATGGTGCGATAGAGATGACGTTTGTCAGTAGCCAGTGATAGTTTGGGTTTAGTTGGCCTCTTGGAGCTAAGTTAGACGAAGAGAATGGCACACGATAGGTCGCACGATAGGCCATCGACTGACCGATGTCCCTGTCTGTGCCCAAAATCCTCGGATGTTGTTGCGCTCTGCCCGCGCCGCCGCCGCTACGGGTCCGTCGCCAAAAGGTCACCGTGCGCCACACATCGGTGTATTTCTCATTGTGCGTTGTGCATTGTGTGTACCATATGTGTGTGTACAATGTCGAAGCAGAAATGAAAGCAAAAAGCAGCCGCCGAAGCTTGTACGGGAGACGGATGATTCGGATCATGCCATTCTTCGGAGGACGTTTTGCTTTGTTGTTGTCCGATGTCTGAGGCCTGAATTTGGTGTGACGTGACTCATTCGGTCACTCTGAATTTCTGGTCCAATATCCACTCAATTGCCACAAAAACTTTCCGTGCTACTCATCACCATCATCCAAGCCTTCTTTTTTGTGTTTGAGCTATTGTCTTGGGTGGTGAAAGGCAGAAAAAGGTTTATTATCGGTCACGCCCCGCTGCGGCGAAGTTTGACTAAATTTCCAAAAGTGGCGAGGCGCGACGTTTTTTCATAAGAGGAAGTAACATGTGACAACGTGACAACGTGTGACAGACCAAGGAAGGGTTAAGCTGGTGCAGGATCCCACAGGCAGTCAAACTGGCCAACGTCAGACCATGGCGAAGTGACTTCCTTTTGTTTTACCCTTTTCGTTGAACAAAGGGATGGACGAATGCGACGTCGATGTGATGGCAAGAATGGGAATAGGTTTTATAATTAATTTTCCTGGTAAATTGTAAACATTGGTTAATTTGGTTAAAATACGTGATTGGCCTTCCGAATTATCCACTCATTGACACGCGTAAATGACGGGCAAGATGACGGGACTTCGATCCGACGATTCTCCCGTCGCCGCCGACGACTTGATAGTACGAGTCATCTATTGTTGGGCGTGAGTGTGATCCGTTGATGTCGTGCCAGATATGCGGGGACTGATAGCCCATTCCGTGTCGTGTATCTTGAGATAACCGACGTCCTCGGTATACCCTGAGTGCGTACAGTCAAAGCTAATGACGGGTCAGCCAGATGCCGGAAGTCGCTTTTTGTGTATGATGCAAGATCCGCTGGTGGGGGGATGGGATGATTAAGATGGAACCGTGACATTGAAGGAAAATGGAAAGTTGAAAGGACCCTCTCATGAATGAGTTTCCCGGATGACGGTGTGTGGAGCATCTGCGGGTTACAGTAGACATCGTGGCTTTGCATTTAGAGGTATGACGTTCTGTCCGCGGCGTACCACAGTACCATACACAGTACTGTATAGGGCCTCCAAGATGATCATTGGAGATAACGGTGCATGTGCTTCGACCCGCAGCATCGCAGAGAACATCGGAACCACTCTATGCCGTTGGTCTGGCCCTTTGATCCCCTTTCTTTTTGTTCGCCTACTCATCGAGCTTTCCGATGTGATGATGGTATCTGCCTTCGCAGCTTCTCCGGGCCCTCTGGGCCAGATCTACCCGAGATTCCTCAGACTACCGCATTGTCATACCGTCGCACGTTACATACACCACGAGGGGCTGTGCGTACGTGGCAAAAATTCATTGATGTTAAACCAGGATGATAGAGTTGTGCAGAGCCCTCTGGTTGTTGTAAGGGATTTGAACACTGCCTTGCGGGCTGGACCTGCCGCTATCGTCAAGTTTCATGACTTATGTAATTGCCGGGAGTTTCCGAGCTGTGTCGTCAAAGTCGTCCACCAGGGCAAAGGGCGAGAGAACTCCAGGATGGAATCATAACATCAATAAGGCCAATGATGGTGTGCACGTATTGAGGCTGTGATGAGGGCCAAATGGCCAGACGAGTATACAATCGCCATGTGTCATGCGAGGGGAGTCTCCGGAGGCCCCGCCGGACCGCAAATGGCTAAGGCCAAGTTGATATTGCAATTGCTGGCTGGCTGGGCATATTCAACACCTCCATACCACACTCACACCACCTCTCGTGAGACGATCACTCCATCCCGTCCCTCTCAACCTGTTCGTTTAATTCCCCATCGGCATCTCCACCGTCCCGTATCAGCCCCGTCCACAATTTTGACATCAAATCTGGTATAATGCATTGGCCAACCTGAGGTAATGCGAGACAAAAAGCAGTTTTAGGCATCAATTTCAAGCCAGCTCACGCTAATGCATCACGCATCATCCTTCGCATCCCGCATAATCGAGCCACTGTATCTGAATGTCCAGCTCTGAACATGAAGCGGACTTATTCGCTATCCCCACATGTGTACTTTCGCCTTGCATGCGTATGAGGGAAGTATATCCATTTCGCGTGGCTTTTGCGCCCAATCCTGCCGGCGCTACGGTTCCGTTCGTCGCCGTCCCGTCCTTCCTCCTCCATCCTCGTGAGTGACATCGCCCACGCTGTGCCTATCCTGTCCCCTCACATTCAAAAAGCTGTCCGCGCGTTTCTGGGGTTGCACCCTAAACTGCCTTCACAGCCTACTCCCCCCGGGCTGAACCAACTCCCGCTTTACTTTTTTTCGTTTGGCCTTTGATCGTCTCGATAATTGATCGCATTTGACCAATCCCGTCCGAAACTAATTACCGACGAATTATTGCCCGTTATGCAATGGTCACATCTATTGGCCAAGCTCTCTCCAGAGCGCGTCCAGCCGATCCTCCGTGAGGGGCAGTGCAAGCCACCGGCCGACTACAAGTACGTATGATTATATTACGTGATCCATCCCCTAAGGTGTCCTTTTGGCCTCTCTTTACTTCTCATGCAGCAACGGACTCAATATGCCTTCCGACCATCACGACTCTTCGGAGCGGTTTGATGCTGACAGCCAGGAAGAGAGAAGTTCGATTGGCAACTTCTCTCTTCTCGCGCCTCCAATGCCACATCGCCAGCTACACAACTACGCAGGGCCGCAGCCAGACCCACACCAGCCAGAGTCCTTCCTTGGTGGCATTACAACTTCGACCGACCCTGCCATCTCACTCGCCACGACTTTCAATACAGGATCTGCTGTGGCACCCTCAAACCCCATGCATGCAATCACCCAGACCGTTTATCCGGACAGCGTCACCCTCCCGAACCCGAATCCGCCCTCGCCACATCCACTTTGGATGCGTAGACAAGCCCCACTGCCAAATCTCCCGCCTCCCCGGGCTCAGCCTCTCTATCGAGACGATGGTTATGCGCCAGCAGAGAGCCTCCCCCCGCAGAACTACATTTCTCCCACTAGAGTAGCGCCGTCATCAGGCGCTCCCCAAATCCGTTCAGGGTCTCGTGGCGCGTCCTTCTTTTTGCAACAAGGCGTCTCGCCACCTGGCCTTAGTATTCAAACTGCAGTCGTCCCTCCGAACTCCGAACTCGCGCGATCACCCCGCTTTACATTTGCTCCTCCCGGGACTTATGTGCCAGCCGACCCGATTGTCAGTACGACTGCAGCACCGGCATCTCCGAGGAGCGCACGAAGTTTCCGCGACAAGGGCAGAACAAGGTTCGACAAGGCCTCGCAGCAGCCGACGCAGGAAGGATTGGTGGGGCGCACTCGCAGTCAAAGTTGGTCGGTCGTCTCTTCCGTTTTCCGACGACGATCTGGTGTGTACATTGCTTGATATTTTGGTAATCCTGTGGTACTGACAAGACAACCGGCTATGAGGACGACGGCTCCCCGGGCCGACGCCACCAATTACGGATGTCTCGCCACCGGCCCCACCGCCACAGCTCACAGCAAGCAACTGGCGTGACCTTGCAACCTGGGCCTACCGTCCGGCAGATCACAACTGGGGGGAAGGCTTTGGTGTGTGATTATCCATTCATTCCTGTACAAGTTGGATCCCACTCAACCGTTGTCCGCACGTGAGTAGCTTCGCACGTGGATGTAGCTCCGCTCCCGTCCATCGATCTCGAGTATGATCACTCACTACCGCCTCTCCCATCGCACCTGTCCCACCTCCCAGTACCCTCAGCCCCCCTTCTTCGCACGGACTCATCGACAAGCGCTCTAAATCCCTTCCTTATACACCGCCACACTGGCATGCCTCCAATCTCCTGGGATCTCCGCACCTCTGCCCGCTCGGTCCTCTTCCCAACATCAAACTCCGGCCCGGGTGGTCCCGCCCTGCCGTCCGCGGTGCCAATGGCCACGTCGGACTATGCACAGCCAGCGACATGGCCTCCCTGCGGTGCGCTACGAATCGGAGCGATTGCGGGACGAGCGTCCGTTTGGCGCTGGCCCGTGGACGTGAGGAACCCTGCTGGTGTACGATGCGGCGATGTGTTTAGAGCACTCATCGAGAACTTGCATCAGTTTGTGCGGCCGGACGAACTGGCAGATATGCTTCCGGAACAGGTTTTCCTTGCCGGTGCTGCTTGTGGTGCGCGCGTTAGGGCAGGTTTGCACCATGGCTCGTCGTGGCCATGTGACCCATCCGCGGAAGCGATTCGTCGCGTGGATCTACTGCTGGGTCATTCGCA
>QFEZ01001299.1:31311-78824 GCA_003316425.1 Russula lepida
CGATTCCCACCCATGGGCTCTTTCTGCAACCTCCCCGAGTCCCGGGCGGTGGGCCTTTTTTTGGAGCTGTGGGATCTCCAGTACAGTACGTATGGTACTCGTACTCGTACTCGTTCTTGTGTTGGGCCCCCTGATCTGTGACTGCTGAACTTGAACGCGACTTTGAAAGTTGAACTCTCGGGGGCCCCCTGGTCCCTGTAATGACGCCACAATTATTGAACAGGGTCAGACGTTCGCGTGGTATTGTATGGTATGCCACTGTGACGAGTACAATAGTCACGGTGGCACGGGTGCTGTATGAAATTTAGATACATACGGTAAGCGCCCAGGTTCAACGTTCAAGTTTGTGGGTGGGGTAATTTAAATTTATTTTACTGTACCGTGACTTGACCCGACCCAACGACGTCTGTCCCCGTGGCCCATGCGGCGTTGCTAGTTTGATTGCACATGTGATGATGTGATGGATGCCCGTGTCCGGGACGCCCGGATAACATCATAGATGACTCGGCTAAGCCAACTTGAACACGCGGCTTTCGGGACGGTACTTTCCCCCTTTCTCCACACCATCCATATTTCATTCATTCGTTCCTCATTCGGTGGCAATAATTGCAATCATTGAAAATCGGGGAATTTATTTCGATGTTCCGTACTGTATGCACTGTATGGGTGCGTGTAAGTGTGTATGTATGTTGCTACAGTTCTTGTGTTGCGCGCTTCCATCGCAAGTGCGGACTTCGGAACATGAACATGTGAGCACTGTACTAACAGTATCATGAATTGACAGTACAGTGCGTGTCTGACGGAGCGCGCAGCGCTGCGGGGTAAATCTTGTGGGATAATATCGTATTATTGCCCCTTTGAGTGTCCCGTCGTCCCGCCGGAAGACGACGGACATAGTAGCGCGTAATTTATCTGGCGACTCGGAGATGGATTTTGTGGTTCTTCTTGTTCAAGTTTCCTTTGTTTCACTTGACGTCTCCTTTTCCACGCCGCATCGTTGGGACGGGCGCACCATGTAGGGGCACGAGGACAAGTCAAACGAAGACAGAAGAGCGAAAAGGGCGAATCACATGGTTAATGCAGGGGTGCGTTGACAGACAATCCCTGGTATAGGGAAGGGGTCGCACATGGTCGTATACGGAATAACTGATTTCGTCCCAGTTGTTGCTGATCCGCAATAGGAACAACACGGAAATAAAAGTGTTTTGTTTTTTTTTTTAAGTCAGAGAAGTCGGGGTTATAGGTTAGGACAAACCAACCAAAAAAAGTCACGCGCTGTGCTGATATGATTGTGGCGCGGATCCAGAGCTTCCAGGTAGACTTTTCCTCTGTGGGTGGTTATGGGTTAGTGCGGAAGGGTGGAAAGCTACACCGCTTTACGGGGTAAGAGGGAACAACAGTTGTTCTTGAGAATGGATATATGATCCTCTCAGGGGATGGGCGCAAAACGGAATGGAAGATGGGGATGCCATGGGACTTGGGAGGAGAAAGGAGACCGAAAATAAAAAACGGGGTATTGCCCCGGAGAGGTCTGAGGGTCACTCTCTTTTGGATGGATAGGTGGATGGATCAGAGGGGGGGACTCAATTTTGGGATGTGGCACCAAGACTAGTCTCGGTCCTGGGCCTACATCAGTGGTACTAGCTGGTACTGTAGTACCCCGCATCCCCCTGACTATTTCACACCCATCCATCTCCGCCCTGGTCTACTGTATTGAACTTATCCGGTAATTCCGGATGTTTTGATGCCTTGTCTCTGTTGCGACACGGTACACTACATCCGGTTGCAATACATTGAGCGCAAGTTGTGCAAGATCCGGAATTGAATTATAGGACCAAGTATGACGTCGTGTTATCATCGATTGGCTCACCTCCCTTGATTGGGTTAGAAAAAGGTACGGTACAGAAACATTCATGATGTCAAAAGGCCTTGTTCAGTTGTCCAATGTATCGTCATGTGAGAGATCCGGAAAATCCGTATGATGAGTTGATGCGCTTGCGGCGTGTAAGCAGCAGAGGCGGCAAAGTGCGGAGACCGGAGACCGTAAGCCGGTTTGGAATATCACACGATCACGTCTCTTTTTCGTCTGTAGGTGGCAGGCCTTAGCCCCCTACCGCCCACCTGTATCATTCGACCGTATGTCGCACATAGTTTATCCCCTCCAGATGGCATGTACTGTACTTGTCGTTGGACTGAAGCAATTAAGTTAGGCGAAATTAAAGCCGGTGTGATTCTCGCCGGACCGGAGAGGACGTCGTGGTGACAACTGACCTGCCATTTTGAGCATAAGAACACTCTGAACGCCTCTCCCTCGTGCGCTCCTCCGCCCAACCTCCCCTTTTTATCTCTTTTCCCCCCACTTGCTCTCCCCCTCGACCTCTGCTCCTTCATTCTCAATTTTTTTAAAAAACATACACAATGTCTCAGTTTGTGCTCGACCCTTTCATCGATATGCCAGATGACGGTAAACATCTTTCACTTCTCACATCTCCCGTGTCCTTGCCAGCCTCTCAATCCCCACTTTATCCTTTCCCTTGCCCCGCTTGTTTTCACAGACGACATGCCGCCCCTCGTCGATCGTCCTCCGCCGCCTCTGATGATGACGATGCCGATCATATCTTCCCCATATCCATTTGACGCCGACTTTCCAACCATCCTGTACAGCCCAGACTCGTCCCTTGGCCCTGTCGACGCGGTCCCCGAACCGACCCTGCGCTTCGAGCTTATATCCGAAGAAGACACGCCGCGCATTTCCGCCACCGCCACCGATGCCCCCACGGCCGCCGCTGCCAAAACCTCCCACGCAAAGAAACGCGATGCGGGTCACATCCCACGTCCGCCCAACGCGTTCATCCTCTTCCGCTCCTCGTTCATAAAATCTGAGAGCGTACCTGGGAACATTGAGGGCAACCACAGCACTCTCTCTAAAATCATCGGTGCGATTCAACCCTCCCCTTCCCCCAATTATTTATCTCCTTCGTCATTATGTCATCGTCTGACACACCGTCACTTAGGAATCGTCTGGAAGACACTCCCACCTGCCGAGCGCCAGTTGTGGGAGAAGCGAGCCGTGCAGGCGCAGGCCGAACATCGCGCGAGATATCCAGATTGGCGTTTCAGACCTGGCACCAACGTTGATGCCATAGCGAAGCGCAAGACCAAGGACAAGAATAAAGATCGGCCCCCCACGCGACGCAGACGTAATCCCAGTACTCGTGACAAAGACTTTGTCGCTGTCTCCTCTGCTGCCCCTACCGATGGTGGTGGTAATGATAGCAATACCAATTGGAGTGGTGGAGGTGGAGTTGGAAGAGGCGGCGGTGGCGGGCGCTGTAAAGGTAAAAGGCGCGGGGTCATCCAGGAACGTCGCTGTGCCCAGATTGCGGAGCTCCTCGCACGTGGTGTCAAGGGCGTTGAGCTTTCGAGCGCAGTGCAGGCTTGGGACAAGGAGAGCGGCGTCAGTAACGTGACCGATGGCGTATTCGTCTCGGAGCAGGGTATGCAAGCGTTAGGCTCAGACGCGGACGCGGGTGCTGCCAGCCCGAGTATGGCTCGCAAGGATATGCGTGGTGTGAAGGTTTCAGCTGGGGTGGTAGATGTGGAGATGAAGGAGACAATCAAGGTGACCAAGACGCGCTCCATGTCTTCGGCGCAACCGCCGCGCTTCAACGTCCCGCTTACATCCATGTTCCGTCGCGCGTCCTCCGCCCCTCTTGTACCAGACAACGGACCAGTTGCGCAGGGTGCTATTGCTATCGCCTCCACCAGTACCACCGCAAGTGTCAGTCCAGTGCCCGATTTGTGCCCACCCCCGCTTTCGCCCGCGTCTTCCGTATCATATGGCAGCGAAGTGTCCTTCCCGGATAGTGACAGTATGAGTGTCGTACGTCTCCTTCCACTTCACCTGACGTCACTTTCTCATGTGTGGGTTTTTTTACCTTTTTTTTCGCTCAGGTTCAACCCATGTACGATTTTGTGCCCTTCTCGCCACCGGGAAGTCCATGCTGCTCTAGTATGGATAACAAGGATATCGGCGTTCTCGGCTCGGTTAACGTCGGCACCCATACTCACACCCATTCCCTCGGTGTCGGTATTGGACTGGGGCCTGGACAAGGGCAGGGACCCGAATCAGCGTCCTCCTTGCAGAACTTCTTTTTCTCGGATTACTCGAGCTATTCGACCCTCGATTGGACCGGCGGGATTAATTCTACTGGTTCGGGAATCATCGACGGTACCCACCACCACGTGAACAACGCCAAGGTCGCCCTGCCGCCCTATGAGTGTTTCGGCGAGAATGGGAGCGAAATCGAAAACTCATTTTCGTTCTTGCCTACTACTTCTGCGGTAATGGATCCGTGGAATAATGTCCAAGATCTCGTTGTGGCGCGTCCTGGGCTCGATGGGCTTGAAGATACTTTGTGGCCTGGTGGTGCTAGAGTCGCCGCCCCATATGCGTGATCATCATGGTCTTTACGGGCGGAGGAGAAATAGCGTCATTCCCTTTTTTTTTTTTTCGCTGTCCTCCAATCGACGCGGCTGTGTTATGCTTTCTCAATTCGCCAAAGTTATTGGCAAGTGTATGGAATGGAGCGGAAGGAGGCTGAAACCATTTCCCTCCCACCTTACTACTCCTCACTCGGCTACCCAATACAACGGACGACCGTTTTACTCGCGATTCCCCCGTTTACTCTCACTGTATGCCATGTTATGTTCTCACTGACTTACTCTCCGCTGCTGTTGTGTTGTTTCCCCCATAACGATCGTTCTTGGCCTATGCTTTCCCTTTGCTAGACATGTGTAATCCCCGTCTCTCCTACCTGTATTTATCTTCTTTTCCCATCTCTGCTCCCCTGTCTGCCCATGTGCTCTTATTCCTTCCGCACCACCACCACCATCACCACCTTTATTTGTTCTCATCTATCTTTCGAAGAAAAAACGCAAACCCATACATACCTACATCCTTTCCGCCGTGTCCTATCCTGTCTTTTGTAAACCCAAACACAAGCAATGTGTATCGTCTGTTTTGGTTGACCAGTTACCATTATAAATTGTCAAAGTCACTGGAGGGAGACATATACAGTACTAGTACAACTGGGTTCCATGGCATCATTCGGGATCCCACGTTATCGCACCATTCCTCTCTCTCTCCTGTGGTGCCTTTTTGTTTTGTGATGCGATGCGCTGCTTTTAACCTTTTGCCTGCCTCTTGTTACATCCCTCCCTGCCCAAAAACGTCCCCCTGGGAGGAGAGGACGCCATCACGTGTTCACTAAGGTCCCCCGGTAAAGCCGCTCTACAACAGCTTATCTGCTGCCCTATCTATTATCTACCATCATACCCTCACTATCTATCGGACATCATCCCTTTTTTCCTCCCCACGTGGCGATAGGCCCATGCAGATATGGCAACGGGGTAGTCATGTCCCCGTCTTCTGCTTCCCTTCTCGCTGTCGCTGTCGCATCGTGTCCCGTTCCTGAGCAGTGAGAAAAAGGTGTTCACCATACCAGGTTTTATTATTATTAAATTGGCGTTTCTGTTTAATTTTACTGTCTTCCGTCTGCGCCCGTGGTTTGGTAATCGGTGATTTGATATGTTTTTTGATAAATGTGTGAGGTGAAATCGTGAAGGGGTACTGAGAGCGGGAAGCGGGAAGAGGGTCGACCATTGACACGCAAGTATACATGAGAGTAGGGTTGGGTTCTACTGTACCCTATCCCTACGTACGTACTAGACTAGGGACGGGGACGAGATCAAAGTGGAGCCTCGGAATGAACGACGGCGACAAGGACACCACAACACAAGTTCTTCCCTTTCCATATTCCAAAGCATACTGTAGTAGTAACGCGGAGAAAGAAAAAAAAGAAAAAGAAAAGAAAACCCATGTCCAAAAATGTCGGAGATACTGTACTCATTGGCGGCGACGACCGGCAGCTGGCATTGCGCGTACAGTACGTACGTACGTACTGTATTTCTGAACCTGACCCAGACTCCAGTCCCAGTCCCAGTCCCAGTCCCAGTCTTGAGTCCGACCAGTGCGAGCACGACTCGGAGCAGACAGGCAAGAGGAAATAAGAATGGGATGGGGCGCGGGCAATCACTTGGGCCGGTTTGGCCCGGAGCCCCGCCAGGGCTCAATCGAGCGAGGCTACCATACCGTACAGGCTGTAGCTCTGCTGAGGTTCCTCACTTATGACCGCGTAGCGCGTGTGTGCTCTCCGACACGCGCCTGAATACTGTAAGCACACGTTCCGTGTGAAAGGTGACTCGGGGATGCCAGTGTAGGAGTTTCAGTCCGCGAGGGCAATGGGCAAGCTCCGCATAATTTTTCTAGAGCCCGACATGGGTATTCCTTGTCCTTTTTTTTGGACATTCCGGATCTAAGTTTCCGGCTTCAGTTGTACTACTGCTACCTCATGATCTCGTGGTAAAGCGTGCATCTGTTCTAGATAGATTATTCATGGTCTGTGCGCCGAATTTGAAGGGGTCGCACAAATGATGGATAAGCCTTTGAGTGGTTGGAAGTCACGGTCCGATACAATCCCACTCTTCCTTCTTTCTGTGACCACTGGCAACCCCGCATGTTTCACTTACCTTCGGTTTACCTTTAGGAGTATCGTGCTTGATTCAGTATTGTGCGAAAATGTTTCACTGAGTTTCAGAGACCGCCGCATATGTAGCTCGTCTACACCGATGCGAGCTTTGATCACTTTGAGCTCCTGTTCTTGAAATTCGTTATCTTTTTTACTTCGTTTTGTGGTCGCTGTCTTGAAGCCCTTGATAAAAATCGGCTTTCTATCTCTTATCTTTCTCTTGTTTGTGCGGCACTACCCAGTACCCATCACAAGACTAGGACGTACCATCGACGCGCATGGAGTTCACACCAGCGACATCACAAAAGCAAACTACCTTTCAGAATCGCTGTGGATCAGGGAGTTCGCCTAAGAAAAAAAAGCTTTACTTGTCACCATGAGAACGAGGATTGATGGTAAGGATCTGTCCTTTGGCTGCGAGAAAAGCAGGGTGTGAGATCTATTTGAATTGGAGCTTGGTGGTCTTAATGGGATGTTCTTCCATCTTGGAAAAAGGCTCACAGACAGCGAGCGGAGCAAGATGTATCACTTGGGATCGCCCTGTTAAATATTCCATACGAAGGAGTTGAATCATTTGAGTCACTTCGACTTCTGGTATCTGGATCCGTTTGTAATCTGACACGTCTGTGCGCCGAACCATGAGTTGGCAGGTGGTATCCACAAAACGGTGGTCGTAAATATTTCTACAATTCTTATAGTATCAACGACCAACAGTGGTTCTCATTAGTCCACCTTTTCGCGAGAGAACTTAATTTCGGTCAGCCCCAGTCCTTCTGCCTACATATATAAACGGTAGAGGCCGCGACTCACTAGTGTAATCACGGTACCGTCTTCGAGCACCTCCTTTCTAGGCACCAGGCGGAATTTGAACATGTATGGAAGCACGAGTTTCCAGGTGGCCCAATAAAGCACTCCAAGCATCAAGATGGCAATTCCAACAAGACAATATAGGTAATAAGGCAGCGGGGGTGTGTTGCCGACCCCATTGGCTGGGCGCATGAACGGGAATATGATCACTTGGGGAGAGCTATGTTAATTGCGGTGTCTTTCGAATAAAGCTTGGGACTCAAATGACGCACAAAAGATATCGACCAATAAATAAAAGATTGCCAGAGGAAGCCACGCTACATTATTTAAGATCAGTAATTAAGCAACATAGAGATGCGATCGAATAGGAATGCCTTTGACCGGTCGAGGTAAATGAGGTTTCTTCCACCGCAAATAGAATAGACCCTATTCGAAAGCGATGAGAAGAAGCTGGGGTGAATAGAAAAGGTTTGCAGGGGGAAGAAACACGCACGAGAATGACGAACAGATTGATTATCTGTGTTGGGTAGCCTGCGATGTCTAAGATAAAAGGATATGCAACTGACAGTGGGGGTGCGATAATGACAATGACCTCAATGAAGAATGAGACAGGATTGAGAGACGAGTGTGTACTAGTAGTTACTCACAGTGCTGATGAGGTGAACAACAAGTCCAGGGAATGGGGCGCTCTGGGTAGGCCAGTTTGTAGCCCAGAGGCGATTGCCGAATGGCAGTGGTAAGCCTTCCTTTGCGAGTTCTTGGTTTATACGTGAGGCACTATAGGCCTGGACAGACGCATCAACTCGCATTCGCATTAAGCCGAACACATGGGGTTCACCATGTTGAAGATACTCTGCAGATACTATCAGCGATCTCTTGGGTATTCGAGGTTTGATGCTCACCCTGTCGACATTGGCAAGATGTGACAGTAAAAAGGGGTATGGCGAAGTGGTACTCAAGAATCACTCACCCCAATGCGCTGTTATGCACCTTAAAATCAGACGTGGTACCCCTTTAGGAAGGCGCAAGGAACGCACCTTAAGGCCACAAATACCGTTAGTGCTTTCTGCGCTTGCACACCAAACACATTCTCAAAAAACAGCGAAGCAACTGTTGTATCAGACTCCAAGATATCTATCTTCGAAGATGCGCTGTACAGAAAACATTCACATTCCGAGTTCGTCATTCTCGAGGGTGTATGTGAGAGCACGTACGCAAAGTATGCAATATTGGCAAAGATGTACAACGTGGCCGTGATTCCAAGTCCGAGCGGCCCAGCAATCTTGAGGGTACGCACTGGATTCCTGACCTCATTGAGAACGTAGTTCGCGTTTTGCCATCCGCCATAAGTGAAAAGGACCGCGAACATGGCGGTGGCGTACTGTGAGAATATCAAGGCGGAACGTATTGAAGAACGATTAGGGTACAGACATCATGGGCGCTATTCGAACTGCCTGCAAATGCATGGCGGAAATTCACGTGTGGGTCTTTAACCCGTGTTCTACCGGAGAGCACAATCCAACCTAAGCCAGAAGTGATATCAATCGCATCGCCCTAAGAGACGCGGCGCCTTACCAGTCACGACAATAAGTAGCAGGACAACCGTTTTGAACAGTGTTAACACCTGCTACAATATAATATTTCTTCGAATTGGGGATAAAAGTCCTACTGACGTTCATGACATATACACCCAACCGTGGGGTGAACCCATGAAGTAAGACTACAAAGCCAATGGCTGGTGTCGTGTTTTGAATTGGAATTCCGAAGAGAAATACCGACTACATACCTCCAATCGCTATTCCACGTACTACCCAGAGATCAGCATGGTAGCCCGCGGATACGAGGATGCTTATTGGAATTATCATGAGCATGAGCAATAGGTGAACACGAATATCAAAACACGTACTTCTCAGCGAAAACCTATAGCCAAATGTGTGACAGTTAGCGATGAAGCCCTTGATGAAACACTCACGATACAGCTCGGTGATGAGAAGTTGAGGATAATCGCATTTACGGCAAAAATAACAGTCACGAGGTGCTTCGGTCGGCGGTATACGGCTTCAAGGTACACCTTCTCTCCGCCAGACCGTGGAAACATGGTACCAAACTCGAGCCAGACAAAGAGCCCGCAAAGAGAGAGGATGAAGCCAAGGACCCATAGCATCAGGGACGCGCCGACAGACCCGACCAAACCGAGGATGGATGATGGTGTGGAAAATATACCAGTGCCGATGATGGTGCCGACGCTAGTCGCAAACGTAAGAAACTTTGAGAAAGCTAAAGGGAGGGAGGGGCACTTGAGCATTGTACAGCTGAAGACACCTAGATGGCGACCCATCCCACCAGCGGTGTCTAGCGTCACATGTCAGAGAAATTTCTTGAAGGTAGAGTTGTAGCGACCGACAGACCCTCCTCGAATGTGAGTCCGCCAGGGCTGATGTCGGATGCTTCGTCTGAATGCAACCCGGCGTCGACCGTTTCCGCCATGGAGGAAACATCCTTCTTTTCGTCCCTCTCATCATGGGAATATCCCACACCGGTTGGTTTGTTGGTATGGCCAGAGGTGTGGAATGAGGAGGGCATGCTGAAGAAAGAGTATGGGGGGAAGGAATAGAGTCAGCAGTCAGCAATTCCTATTTGAAACAATGTCATTGACACGTGTAGCGGGTTCTCTGAGATGTCGCCATCGGTAATATTTGGTCTGTAATCATATGAAGCTTCGTTCCGCTGCACAGTAAGAGAAGCATCGGTTAACATCGCCGCTAAAACTCCATTGGTGAATTGGAGTGGTTTCATTCAGTTATAGAATTGCCATCTCTGCTGCCCGGGGTGGCCAGAAATGACGTCGGATTCACCATCAATGCACTTGTAGGCATTACGCATGCCCGGTTGGTGGTGAATGGCAGCCTGAGAGTGCGCGAAATCACGTTGTGTTGCAGATCTAACCCAAACATGTGATCTCCACCTCATACTGCATGTCACATGATATACGTCCAGAACCACATGCATGTTTTGTCGTGTGGCAGCATCGCTTCTTTCCACTAGTACTCTTGAGTAATCTTCTTGTGCCCGCATCGGTAAAAATATGTTTTGTAACTCCAGCACCTCGACTGATATCGCCACTAGTTGGAAGGCGATCCAATCCAACCCACAATGCGCTAAATTGTCGTTCATAAACCCCGGTCAGGAAGTTGTGTAGTCATCGAGTGAAGCCAAAACTTTAGAACCATACTCTGGGGTTATTTCAGTTATTCATAATACTACCTTCCGCCAGAGGTCAGCCAACTAAGTTAAATTTGTTTGTTTGACCGAGTCCGTAGCCACCTAAGTACCAGATGTTAATCCAACTCGGTAATTACTCGATCATGCAAATGAGCAGAACCACCTTAAATAATCCGTTGTGCTCCACTGTGATTGACCGGCGCTCAGGCTGTCTTGGGCTTATCATGGTAAGGATAGCAGTGGGAGATACCTTGGATAGGGATATCCCACGAACTTGAAGGTGACTCGGTGGTGACGCGTGTGTAGTGAATTAACTGCCAGGGACTGCATTTCCTTCAAAAAGACCACTAGGCAGAGGACACGATCAGAGTGCCTGAAGTCAAGGAAAGAGAACAATGCACCGTCTTCAAATAGATCATACCAGGCATCATCTTGTGACCCGCTTTTGCCTTGTGTCTTGCTCTTTTGGCCATAGCTCTGAGTGAATCAATGAGTTTTTTCTTTACTTTTGTCGTGACATTGTTAGTAAATTCGTCTTCATTTGCCAGACGTCCCCTCAGTCCCGCATCTTGTTTAAGAGCCCCATGGGTGGCCGTTCAAGGAGCTCCATATCTCCTCTTCGTCCTCATCGTGAGGTATATTTTTTCTAAGAGATTTGGACGCTTTGTCGGTAGCTTGCTTTGGGATGTTCGCTAGCCGTGTTTCCGGGGAGTACCTCACTGAAGCGTGGATGGATCTACGCGATCATCGTCTTGAACCCGGTCGCGCTGCTGCCGTGTTTATAGAGTGTCGGACACGGGGGGAATGATAGTAGAGAGTAGAGGGCGAGAAGCGAACGTGCTGTAGTCGGTGTTCTGACGGGAATTAGTGTAGATGTGAGGAGTTGTGGCGCGACTCAGCGGACCGGTTACTAAGCCGAGACTCGGATCCCTTCCTTTTTATGCGATGCACCCTTTGTTTGATACCTCAGTCCTTTCTCTCAAAAGCTGAGAGCGCCCAGATGCTTTCATTTTATGCATTAAAGGCAAGTGGAACAATCAGAGTATTCGGGTCGCAAGGAAATGAATGGCGATTTAGCGCCGGGTTTGACGCGTCGCGTAACTCGCGTTCTACGTAGTGTCTCGTCTCGCTGCCAGACATACGCCACCACTGCGCCACCCTCAGGGGTGGCGCTCGTATGGACTACTCCGGGGCATTTGGTCCTCAATCTCCCTTCGGATGCATCTACTTTCCCTCACCTAGGACTGTATGACAATGCCAGCCAGTGCTTAACTTTTTTTTTCTTTCGACTCCTGTTTCATTTTCCCTGAGATAGTTCATAGTTTAATCGTCCCTCCTATTTCATCGGACCATGTTGCTTGCTCACCAACTTCCTTTGCCCCATTAGATACCTTACTACCTTCGACTACCAGAAGGACCTCAAGGACGACCTTAGGGTATCAGGTGACCTGGTTACGGCCGGGTTGCCGCTTGGCCAACGCTCGAGAGCGAGTGAACACCTTTCCGTGACCCCGAGTCGGTCCTCTTCCTCTTGCCTGTCTCGCTTTTCCTGTTTGCCAGCCGCCTCAGGACGATTTAATTTTTTTCTCTTTGCGTTCCGTCGTCTTTCTCTGCCAGCGAAGACCAACGTGTATCGAGCCGACGAACCGTCGTACGTTGACCCCAGCCATTCGTGCATTGACGACTCCCCTCCTTTAGTCCTCTTAATCTCTAGCCACTCGAACTCACTCACGCCGCCCTGTGGCGTTACAACCTGGCCACGTCGATTCGCTCACTATTAGATGCTCTGAATAGTCTTGATTCGGAATATTCCAGATGTATTATGGTCTCTCTCGAAAAGAAAGGAAAACGAGTGCAACAAGTTATTCCTTCTACCGTGGTAGTGGTCTCAATTCTGGACACTAAGATCCCCAACCGAGATGATGTAACCTAAACGACCGCTTTGCCATGCGCAACATCGTGGTTTCACCCGGAATTTGGCTGGCGCACATCTTTAGGAAGATATATTTCTCGAACATGGGTTCAACTTGAAGTCTCATCACGAAGGCCCGGAGTATGGTTGATGCCAGGGTGATATTTTCTTCCACCCATCCCCTTCCCTCTTTTCCTTGTCTTATTCTTTGTATTTTGGGTTCTACGGGTTCCCTTCCCCTCTTTTACCTATTCCACATTTATGCCACATTACAAGTTCGCTGATTATATAGTGTGGACAATAATCCATTGAATGTGCCACCGCGCGGCGGCTAACTCACTGTCGTGAAATCTGCGCTTTTTCGGGGGTGTATGTGGATTCGTAATCACTGGGCGCCTTCCACAAGCAGCATGCTGACAGTGCTGTTGCTGCCCTCTGCGCCTTTCCGCACACCGTGATCGCGATGTCCAGGGATATAGAACAAGGACCAGGAGGTGAGTGTGCGGTCTTCTCTCCTTTTTCCCCCCCTCTTTCCACTTCGAAGTGTTGATCGAAGGGATCGCATGGCCAGGGGAAGCTGCAGCCCAGCCACAGCATGACGAACGTCCCGAGATCGGTGTGCATCCCGTGCCTGTGGGGGATACCTGATTACGATTATTGACGATGGCTTCCAAGGCATAAACAATCGAAGTGATCCAAGTCAAACCCACAGAATGTCCGATGAACCGGCCCAGGACTTCGACGATAGTGCTGATGAACTATGGTCCCTCTATGGAAAAGAAGCTAAGAGTCATGATGAAGAGTGGGTTAAAGTCTTGAAAGAGGACATGGATGTCATTCTTATTTTCGTATGCGCATTTCTTTCCTGCTTGGCCAGGGTTGACGTCACTCCTATTCCAGGCTGGTTTATTCTCTGGTGTTCTCACCGCGTTCGTCGTGCTGAAGATCCAGAATTTGATAGTAAACCCCGCAGAACAGTCAGTCTATTACCAGCAGCAATCCGTTCAGTTGCTTGATCGAATATCCCAACAATTCGCCTCGGTGGACGGTCAGATCTCAACCAACTATACTCCATTGCCCTACCCAATCTTCCATCCATTGGTATCTGACCGCCGAGTGAATATTTTCTGGCTCATCAGCCTCATATGCAGTCTGTCTGCCGCCCTCCTTGCGACGCTCGTTCAGCAATGGGCTAGGGCATATATGCGCACCTTCCAGCAGTCCAGAAACCCACTGAAGGCTGCGCGGATTCGGCTCTTTTTGTCAGAAGGCGCCAGACGCTTGCCAACGGTCGCGGAGTTTGTCCCCGGACTTATCCACATCTCCCTCATACTTTTCTTCTGGGGACTTGGTGACCTTATCCTGCAAATCGACAAGACCGTCTTTATTTTCATTCTAACTCCTATCCTTGGTTGCGTATGCCCCTATCTTTACTACGTATTTGCGCCAATATGGAATCCCAAATCGCCCTATTGGACCCCATTCTCACCCTACATTTGGTGTCTCATCCAAATTCTGCGGCACAACCTCTATAATCGTTTCCGTACAGCATCAGTCAATTCTGTGCGAGACCCTCAAATTGCGAGCATGGAAGAACATCGGGAGCAATGTGCGATGGAACCAACCGAAGGCCGCAAGAATCGAGACGTGCGTGCTGTTCGGTGGCTCGTTGACAACATAAATGGGAGCAACGAAATACAGTCCTTCGTGCTGGCAATCTCCGGCTCATTTAACCAGGAGTGGGGGCGAGATGTTTGGAAATGGGTCCTGAGTGACGATCTGCCGACCTCTTCTGTTGGCCAACCTCGTCCTGGTCTCCCATCTCGATGCAAAGGAATCACCGCCCACCGTCTCTCTAGATGCGTGCGGGACGTTTTCGAGAACGAAAGAGATTTTACGGACATGGCGAAGATACAACGCACGCGGATGCGCGGATGCATCGAAACTATAGCGTCCCTTGTATGTTGTGCGGGCGTCGAACTGAGTTCCTTCGGAGAAGTCGCAGAGGTGCTTAGCAAAGTAGGCGAAAAAGAAAAGACAAACAATTCGTTGACAATCGTATCGAACCCATTGTTCACCGTCCGCTGGACATGCCTCTCACTCGTGGCCCTTTGGAAGATGGTTGACGCCAACAGGCTACAGGAACTAGCCAAGTTTGCACTGGACGGCATTGCACGCCTCCAGACAGATTATGGTAGTCCGGACACAATGGCACTGGTGGTAATTGCTCAAAGGATCGATGATTATCTGACGAGGGCATGGGCGCTTGTTGTGGACCTCCATCTAGCATTCGAGCCCTGGAGCCTGAACAAGACAAAATCAGATGTCAGAGGGATCCTAACCAGTCGCGAAGAGTCGATCTCGGAGCTGGAGCGTATCGCAATCGCAATCGAGACAGTTGTGGAGAATGTCGACAGGCGAATCTCCATTTTTCAGGAAAGAATGGACGGGATTACACACGGGTTGATGCGACGACTCCCAGGCGTATTCTTTAACAGGTTGAAGTCTTCCGGACCCATCCCATTAAGCGAGGCCTTTAATTTCCCTACTGTTGGGGCCACCCCCGTCCCACCACAATTGATAATCCCCGGAGAACAAATTCAAAGCTTATGCACTCTCGGCCGAAGGTTACGCGATATGATCGAGGAACAGAATACCGAAGCACACGAGGAGACCCTCAAAAGCTTGGAGTCTCTCCATGAGATCCCCGTCTCGTTGCGCGGACTCAACTACCTGATGAAGCGCCAACTCTGGCGTCTTCTGGACTTACGTGACGGCCGCGGACTCGGATTTACGATCGAACTTTTCTTCCTTGCACTCCGACAACTCCATTTCTTATCCAAATCTTCATCGCCCGAGTTGACGGAGGTCTTCTATACGGGTACCTTCAATGTTATCACGTCTAACTGGAGGAAGAGCAAGAATTCGGCTGGAACGCAGCGAATTCTACTTGATCTTCTCTGTGATCTCGTGATCCGAAACCGTGGTGTCTTTTCTGACTTTTCCTACCCGCCGTGTATCGTGGAGATGCTCATGGGTTTGGTGGGGAAGATGGTCGAGGGACATGGGGGTTCACATCTTCATATAAACGAAGTAATAGAGGAGTTGAAGGACGATAATCTCCGGAACCGCATGGACAACGACCTCCGGGATCAAGCGTTGATTGCCATCAGCCCACCCCAAACCGCACCTCCATAGTAGTACGGGTCCTTAAATGCAGATTCAAAAAAAAAAAGACGTGTCAAGTCGCAACAGGATTGCGTGACTCATCATCGCCACTTAACACGCACCCAAGACGTAAAAACGTAATGTATTCGGCCAACTACGCCACGTAAGCAAGCTCAGGTAAACGTACGACTACGACACCTCGTTGCATCCGTGAAGCACAGCCCGGGGGTATGTATGACATCCGCACCCAAGACACGAGTCACACAACATGACCTGGCCATACACACGTGTGTAGAAAACTAGCACCTAGCACATCAAATGCCCAATATTAATGGCGCAATCCGCCACCGCAGCTCCATAATTTTAACAGAACAAGAGATTCCAAGCGTATGAAAAGGAGCTACGGCTATGTGGACACAGAGCGCCCAACTGAGTGTTTGACCAGGTGACTTCCTTGTCCAAAGTGTTCGGATAGGAGTGACTCGAGTGAGATGTTGGAACGAAGCACTTCTCTGATGCGGCCATGCCACCAGAAACGCAGGAACCCTCTGGTATTAAAAGGAGTAGATACCGTGGCCATGGACCTACAGTAGGGCTCCATGTACTTAGAGCATAAGAAATGTCCAAATGTACTCGGTGCGTTCTTCTTTCAGACCGGCAAGCTTTTGAGTTCGATTGCGCTAAGACACAATGTCGGCCTTGTCGAAGGCTTGTAACATAAGATTAAGGTGATGGCTCAGGCCGCCACTCGTGCCATGAGGCCCGGGCCATTGTCACACAAAATATTCACCTCACCTTACATGGCAATGGTAATAGCGCATGATCGCCGACCGAAGAACATGTGCTCAACCTCATGGGGTGCCGCCATCGTGTTGGTAGCCGCTCTACTCGGGCTTGGGTGCTCGTTGGCGCCACCATCAAGCTCGTTGTGACTAGACTCGGACATCAAGGTAGATATCTTCACTGACATTGTTCGTGAGGCTGAGTGCTGCGGCATTGCATATTGACCATGCTGTAACCACATCCAGTCCCAGAATAAGCATCGAGCACATCGCACATCTGGTGAAGGGCCATTGTGTCTGCGGGTGGTACATTTATTTGTCATTTTCCCAGGACCTTGCACTTGTGCAATTTTACAATATTTGAGCCCCAAACTTCAAACAGCTATAACTCACTCAAATCTTAACTGATTCCTTAGCTTTTTGGAGAGTGGGCTCATGTTTATATAGAGTAGGTGTATGCAAATTTAGAGAGCCTGAAACACCCTCCTTGAAAATGCCATTTTTGACTAGTGCCAATTGCATTGTAGGGTTATATCTCTTGTAATACTAAGCATAGTAGCATGAAACCTGGTCATTAGGTCTACATATATGTATTTTAAATGCATGAGAAGTTTAGAGTATCCAAGTTTAGCTGTTCACTTGCAATATGCCTATCACTATATTTATTTATTTTAGCTTAGAATGACATTTAGGAATGACAGGCCTATAATTGCCTATTGCAAGTGAACAGCTAAACTAGAAGACTCTAAACATTTCATGCATTTAAAATACATATATGTAGACCTAATGACCAGGTTTCATGCTACTATGCTTAGTATTACAAGAGATATAACCCTACAATGCAATTGGCACTAGTCAAAAATGGCATTTTGAGTGACATCAGGAAAAGGGAAATTTCCTTAAAGTGCTTAAAGTTGGCTTAAGCTACTTAAAATGGTCTTAAAAAGTGTGAACCTACTTAAACTGTGTTTAAGGAGATTTTAAGGAGGTATTAAGTACTATAAGGATGCAATAAGACATTAAGGAAATTTCCATTTTCCTGATGAACTTCAAGGAGGGTGTTTCAGGCTCTATAAATTTGCATACACCTACTCTATATAAACATGAGCCCACTCCCCAAAAAGCTAAGGAATTGGTTAAGATTTGAGTGAGTTATAGCTGTTTGAAGTTTGGGGCTCAAATATTGTAAAATTGTGCAAGTGCAAGGTCCTGGGAAAATGACAATAACAACTCTGCCGTGGGAAATACTACGTAATAGTAATCCCATGTTGCACTCGGATTTATTGTCATCTATGATCTTCCGCCTTTTACGCAAAGAACACTCCTCTGATTGATCTGCGAGCCGTAGTGCGGGCTCCTCAGGTTTCTCTTAAAGGACTTCTATCGTTGCCCGGTTGCGTGTATCCTCCCATGGGCAATTTTTGTGGTAGTGCTGCTACGGTCCCTTCTGAGCCTCAGCGTGGGCCTCCCATAGAGCTGAGGCCATCTGCGCCAGCGCCATTACAACCTAGCATAGAGAGGGAGTCTTCAGTCCCATCGTTTTTTCGACCAACGTCCAGATCTCGCAGTCATTCATCAGCATCTAAGCGCGAGTCAACACGCCATAGCGGAATGTCCTCACAGGATCCAATCCCCCGCAGTAGGACCAAGTCCGCACCACAGCCGCCCCAAACATTCAAGTCGTCATCTCCTCAGGACCCCAGGCCCAGGGCTCGTTCGGTACATCAGTCTAGACGAAGTAGTCGTTCCGATTCTAGACCTACAAGTCCAGGTGAGACTTATGAAAAGCGGGCTATGAAATCTCAATGACGGCTTTCAGGAGCCCGTGCACCAACTATGAGCTACCCTAGCCGCAGAGCACTCAACTCAACAGTGAAGCAAGTGCTCGCTGAAAACCCGCAGTATGTGGCCCGATTTGTGGCATATAAGTTGCACTTGTCTCAATTGTCTATAGATTTAGGATTCTCGTAGTGGGGAAGGTGCGTATATGCGGCACTCAGCCAAAACAGGCCAAATCGACACTATCCTTACTCATAGAAAGGTTCTGGAAAATCATCACTTATCAGTGCTACTTTCAGGGTGGACATGTCGGTGCGTATTCGGTCCGATTTTGTATTCCCGTCTATTCAATGCGCCTTTGCCTCGTAAATAAAGGCTACACCAGGAAAAGGATCCGACATCAATCTCGCATTTCGTCCAGACGATAATCATAATCTTATTGTTCACGAGTACTCTGGACTCGAACCTGGCGATGCCCACGGCTTGCGAACTATCCGGGATTTCATCACAATTCGTACCGATCCGACCCGTGCACCCGCGGAAAGACTGCATACCATCTGGTAGATAATGTTGATATTGCTTTAATCTTCGTTTTTTTGATATGTCTTCACCCAGGATATGTGTCCCCACGTCTGATGCCGTTGGTGGGAACATTGGAGAAGGTATAGAGGAGATTTTGAACATGAGAAGAGGTAAGCAGTGGATTTTGGTTTTTATATTCGATTAATTGAAGGCTTAGTTCCTGCTGTTGTCGCGTTTACTAAATCTGACCTGACTTTCCCCAAAATCTCGGGGTCTGAAAGTGGAAATTATCGGCATCAGGGCCGTACCAGGACGAGGGCTTACGCACAGTGCGAACAGTTGTGTCGTTCCCTGTTTCGCCGGGAAGCCATGGATGTACCAGCAGAGCTCGTTTCTGGTGATTACTTTTATTCTTTCGGAATAGCCCTTGGACGTCATCATTTGATTGCAGTGGTGCCAGAATACGGCGGTCTTCTTAACAATCTAGTTGTGACGACTGACCGATTCATCATGGGCTCCCGTACTGCCCCCTCTTCACGGTCGAGTTCACAAGGAGCGAAGCCACGGATTGCCTCTACACCTCTTGCGTGGTCCGTGGCTTTGAGATCGTCTCGAGACATTACCATTCAAGCTTCCATCGAGTACGTTATTTGTCATCCGTTACTTATCTCGTTTATCTGTTTTGGTTCTCAGGATTGGACGAAGCCGTGAGTATGTCAACCTTACGGACGAGCCAATTTTGACGAATTAATTTTCATTTAGGCTATTGGTGTAACCTTTGGTCAAGTCTCTACTTCGCTGATCGACCCCTCAAGGACTGCGTGAACATCATTCATATTGATATTATCGACATATGGAATCTGTATGACAGACACGCAGTCAGTTCCCCTCAGTTACAACGGGATCAGTATTTGTCGAGTAACCAATTCAAAATAAATATGTCCCACGTCGTCAAAGATCTAGCTATGCCAGCTGGTGGCGCATCGCCGAGGTGGGTGTGTTACACATAAGCAAGTGTGTTCGGTGCATTGACCTGCCAATAGTGACTGGAATGTATCTGGAGACGAGCTCGCTGATTGGGTTTACGATGTATATCGAGGCAGGTGAGCGAACACCTAGAAGTGTCACCAACTAGCTGATCATTCTCTGCTTGCTTACCAGCGAGGAGAACGTTCGATGTTTGATGGGCTACATCGTAAACCTCACCGTGATCCTGGACGAGATTTTCAGGACAACCGGTGGCAGTGTAACAGAAAATGTCGCTCTGAGGGTTATGGGTACCCATATTAGATCCGGCCGCAGGGATAGTATTCACCGGGACATACGCAGCTTTGTCGCGGAGACATTCTCGATCGGGTTTGCAAAGATAAAACCAGATGTTGTCATGGAGAAGATTATCGACTTGATCAGGAATTATTGTGTTCCGTCTAATAAAAGTTGATTATCATAATATGTGACATTCTGTAGTCTTCTGGCTTATGTTTTTTTTTAAAATTCGATTTATATACCGCTTGAGTCTTGTGAGAAGGCGTGGTCTCTCTTGTGACTAGGTACATGAGATGGCAGGAGACAGGAGGGGCTATGGCGGTACGGGAAGAGGACAGGAGGTCGGACGTTACAGATGTGCAGAAGGGGCTAGTACTAAATGATTTATTCCAGCCATCCTGCGTCAAAGGCCTGTTCATGGGGTTTGAAACAGACCTTGGTGACGTCGAGAACTTGATCAGTGCTTCGCCCCGCAGGATCGAATGACATGACTAACCGTTTGAGGGTCGACTCCGCATTCTGGGCAGCGTGTGGGCTTGCGAGGATGGAACCTAGCTGTGTAGGACCCGATAAACGCGTAGCCTGAGGGTGGCGGAGGTCGTGCGGGAGCCTCCGACCGCATCCGAGATGGCTGGCGGGAGTTTATCAGGGCGGGGACGGGAGGGCGAGGTATGCCTGGGTGCGTCTGTCGGCCTTGTGCCATCTGGCTTGCCATACCAAGATGGCGAGCTGTTTGGACGTTGCCTTTTGTAAAGCGACCGTGTTATGCTCTCGGTGGTTCGGAGGAAAGGGAGCTGTGGCTGTTTCGCGAGCGAGGTCGATGCAGCGGCGGATACCAGCGATCGGATGGACACCATTCGATGGAGTTCCTGAAACTAGAGAGGATCTGAGTCAGCGTCGTACAGAACTCGCGAGAGAAAGATTGTTCCGGGTGGCGGCCGGGTTCGTTGAGAGGATCGTGACATGTGGGTCTGGTGTCGGCTGAGGTGTAGCTGGGCTTGGGCGGCTGCAGTGGCAAGAGCGCATAGGTCGGCGTCGAAGTCGGTGGCGGAGAAGCCCAGTCAGCGAGCTGAGTGGCCGGTTTCTTGGTTGTTCGAGAAGGAGGCGGTGACCGCTGAAGCTGGTTGGAGGGCACGAACGGAGGCAGTCCATGCTTTCCGCTCGTCGCCGTGGCGGGTTCAGTGGTTGTTGGAGAGGCGGGCGTGGGGGGTAGTCTAGTTGCCAGGGAGATGTGGTGAGGGCGTCGTCGATTCAAGGTTCTCTTGGGAGGTTAGCTGCGAGGGAGAGTAGATTAGAAGTGTATTTCCTACGAGGAGGAAGGGGATCAAACCACGCCTGGGTTCGCCCCAGGGTCCAGGTGCTCGTGCCACGACTGCAGAGTTTCGTGCAGCGCGGAGTTCGCGGAGGAGGGCTTCTTGACCCGTGTACCATACTGGGGCTGCGTACGTGTGATCGAGAGGATGATAGAGTTGTAGGGCCCGTTCGGCGCAAAATAAAGTGCGAAATTATTCCGCAAGTTGTCGCCCATCCGCGCGAGTACGACAGCGTTTCGTACTTTTTTTTTGGTGGTTTTTTTCCCGAACGCCAAATTGAGACGAACGGGCCCTTATAACTGTCTGATAAATGTCAATGCAAGGTATGTGTTCCCACGCCAGACGTTATCGCCAAAAGCCTCGGTGACGGAGTGGAAAAAATTCTCAGCTTGAATGGAGGTGTGTCCCCTCTACCTGTCCATTCAATGAATGGCCAACAGTGGTGCCCGTCGTCCTCGTGGCCACGAAGTTCGACCTGGTCATCTCCCAAGTTATTTTGGATCTCGCTGGCGGTGACACTCGACTCTATAAAAGAGCGAGAGGCACATGCGAAGTACGAAGAGTCCCGTCGCTCCCTGTTCCGTGGAAAACTCAGGGATGTGCCAGTCTCCTTGAAAAACTGATCGCAACGATTCACGAGCTCATCACTGCAGACTCACGCAACACGAGTATGGTCAGCGTATCATCTGAAACACGGGAGGGAGTCTCTCAAATCCACCCCGTGTCGATTGCGTTGTCGGTTGGAGAGTCAATCATAATCTGATTATTCAAGCCTCTATCGAGTACGTAATGTCTACGTTGTTTATTATGCATGGTCCCATAGTTCTCCACAGCATTGGGCGTAGTCGTGAGTAGTACAGCGTGGCATTGTTCCCATATCGTTGTGCGGTCTTTAACTCGTTCCCTCTCACGCTTAGGATATTGGCGTAGCCTTTGGTCCAGTTACGACTTCGCTGACCACTGTGTTGAAGTTGTTCACACAGATACTGTTGACGTCTGGAGGCTTCGAGATAGTGATGGGGTCTGTCTCTCTTCGCCTGTGTCCTCTCATTCGCTCAATGAGATCAGTATATTTCGAGCAAGGAATGCAAAACAAAGATGTCCAACCTTGTCGAGGACCTGGCTGAGCCATTGACCACCGCGCCACCGAGGTCAGCGTGATCCAATTGTGAAGGATGTTTCTGATCGTCCAAGGCTTAATGGTACACCGGGGCACCAAGCTTTCATACATGACGCAAACAATTTATACCGGAATAGGTAAGTAGCCTTCGTATATTTGATCAACTCGATCCAATCTCAGGCTGTTTATCTAGTACCGAAAACATCCGTTACATGGTGGGCTACATCGTAGACCTTACCATTATCCTACATTGTCCCTTTGTCTCTATCCACGATGATGTGTCGGCCTGCAAGGTTCAAGCGGTCATGAACCATCATGTCGAGTCTGGCCTTCAGAAGGGCATTCATCACGACATTCACCACTTCATTACGAATGGGGGACTATTCACGTTTCGCGGGAATGACCTCATCATGGAGAAAATGACTGACTTGATCAAAAAGCTCTGTGTACCTCCTGCGACAATTAGGCATTTTACATTGTAGCTTACCAACCTTTCGATTTTGCATCGCTCTACTGTTACATTTCCTCTCTATCTTCTGTAACATGGGCTTCTTTCCTGTTTATGCCTATCGCGTGCACGGATATCTCCACCGTGCCACAATTTTATATGACTTCGGTAGCATTCCTTCGCGCTGACCTTGATATTATCTCATATATATTGCATGTACCACAAATTGTGTTGCGTTACTTGCGTGGTTGAAACCTTTAGCCAACCCACACTAACTATATTGAGGTTTAGTTTGTCTCCTTCATATTGATTCTTCGTTGAGATGAACTAGGATTGCCTGTTGTCATCTGATTGGAACAGAACGTAACTGCGTAATCATTCATTGAGACCATTACTGGGCAGTGGGCACAGTATGATGAATGCGCGGAGATAGTAGCGAAATCAGTTGCGGCAAAATCGGCCGTGCCAATGATCACTGGCATGAGCACAATCTGTTTTGCCTTGAGTTAGCTTAAACTGAGCTGACGGACACCACCTCTGGACGCTGCTACTAAGTACTAGGTGCCTCGCTTGTGCGCATCTGGTTTCAAGTTGGTGGGAGTTGAACAAGCCGCAGGCGTTGACGGAAATTGCCGAACTGACCTGAGCCGAGCGCAGTTCATCCGGGACTTTCCGTAACTCTCCAACGTCTCCGTGGTGCACGATTGTGATCGCTATGTTTAGGACGGGAAGTCAACGGAATGATGTAGAACGAGGTCCAGAAAGTGAATCTAGTATTTTCTCTTCTCTTTCTTTTATTCCTCGATGTGCTGATTACCGCGTGGTAGAGGGGTCCCCTGAAGGGTCCGAAGAGATCGTATGGCGAGAAGTATCAGCCCAACCACAGAACAACGAACATCCTGATGTCGGTACGTATCTCGTATTAATTGAGTTGGAGATTTGATGATCTGATGGTGTGGTCTTCAAGGCATGAATAACCGAGATGATCCAAATCTTTCCCCCGAGGAGTCCGCCGAAGAACGCAAGGACTTTGACGAAAATGCTAATGATTTATGGTCCCTATACGGAAAAGAATCCAAGAGTCATGATGAAGCCCAGATAGCAACCTTGAAAGGTGATATGGATGGTGTCCTTATATTCGTATGTGCAACATTTTTTCCGCTTAGCCAGTGTTAACATCTCTCTCATTCCAGGCCGGTTTATTCTCTGTTGTCCTCGCCGCGTTCGTCGTGCCAAAGATCCAAGATATGAAAGTTAACCCCGCAGACCAGTCAGTCTATTACCAGCAGCAGTCAGTTCAGTTGCTTGATCGAATATCGCAACAATTCGCCTCGGTGGGCGGCCAAATACCAACCAATTTTACTCCCCCACAACCTTACCCTCCCTTTCATATAACGGCGTCTGACCGCCGAGTGAATATCTTCTGGCTCATAAGCCTCATATGCAGTACTTCTGCCGCCCTCCTTGCAATGCTCGTTCAGCAATGGGCTAGGGCTTATATGCGCATCTTCCAGCAATCTAGCAATCCTTTGAAGACTGCGCGAATTCGACTGTTTTTGTACGAAGGCGCCAAACACTTGCCAATGGTCGCGGAGTTTGTCCCTGGACTTATCCACGTCTCCCTTTTACTTTTCTTCTGGGGACTTGGTGACCTTATCCTGCAAATCGACAAGACCGTCTTTATTTTCATTACCATTCCTATCCTTGGTTGCGTATGCCCCTATCTTTACTACGTATTTGCGCCAATATGGGATCCCAAATCGCCCTATTGGACCCCATTCTCATCCTACATTTGGCGTTTCATCCAAATTCTGCGTCACAACCTCTATAATCGCTTCCGTACAACGTCAGTCAATTCTGTGCGAGACCCTCAAATTGCGAGCATGGAAGAACATCGGGAACAATGTGCGATGGAACCAACTGAAGGCCGCAAGAATCGAGACGTGCGTGCTGTTCGGTGGCTCGTTGACAACTTAAATGGGAGCAACGAAATGCGGTCCTTCGTGCTGGCAATCTCCGGCTCATTTAACCAGGAGTGGGGGCGAGATGTTTGGAAATGGGTCGTGGGTGACGATCTGCCGACCTCTTCTGTTGGCCAACCTCGTCCTGGTCTCCTATCTCGATGCAAAGGAATCACCGTCCACCATCTCTCTAGATGGGTGCGGAACGTTTTCGAGAACGAAGGAGATTTTACGGACACGACGAAGATACAACGCACGCGTATGCGCGGATGCATCGAAACTATAGCGTCCCTTGTATGTTGTGCGGGCGTCGAACTGGGTTCCTTCGGAGAAGTTGCAGAAGTGCTTAGCAAAGTAGGCGAAAAAGAAAAAACAAACGACTCGTTGACAATCGTATCGAACCCATTGTTCGCCGTCCGCTGGACATGCCTCTCACTCGTGGCCCTTTGGAAGATGGTTGACGCCAACAAGCTACAGGAACTAGCCAAGTTTGCACTGGACGGCATTGCACGCCTCCAGACAGATTATGGTAGTCCGGACACAATGGCATTGATGGCAATCGCTCAAAGGATCGATGATTATCTGACGAGGGCATGGGCGCCTGTTGTGGACCTTCATCTAGCATTCGAGCCCTGGAGCCTGAGCAAGACAAAATCAGACATCAAAGGGATCCTGAAGAGTCGCGAGGAGTCGATCTCGGAGCTGGAGCGTATCGCAATTGCAATCGAGGCAGTTGGCGTGGAGAATGTTGACAGTCGGATCTCCTTTTTTCAGGAAAGAATGGACGGGATCACACACGGGTTGATGCGACGACTCCCAGGCGTGTTTTTTAACAGGCTGAAGTTAACCGGACCAATTCCGATAAGCGAGGCCTTTAATTTCCCCATCGTTGCGACCACTCCCGTCCCACCACAATTGATATTCCCCGGGCAACAAATTCAAAGCTTATGCACTCTCGGCCGAAGGTTACGCGATATGATCGAGGAACAGAACACAGAAGGACACGAGGAGACCCTCAAAAGCTTGGAGTCTCTCCATGAGATCCCCGTCTCATTGCGCGGACTCAATTACCTGATGAAGCGGCAACTCTGGCGTCTGCTGGACATACGTGATGGGCGCGGACTTGGATTTACGATCGAGCTTTTCTTCCTTTCACTCCGACAACTCCATTTCTTATCCAAATCTTCATCGCCCGAGTTGACGAAAGTCTTTTATACGGGTACCTTCAAGGTTATCACATCTAACTGGAAGAAGAGCAAGAATTCAGCTGGAACGCAGCGAATTCTGCTTGATCTCCTCTGTGATCTCGTGATCCGAAACCGTGGTGTCTTTTCTGACTTTTCCTATCCACCGTGTATCGTTGAGATGCTGATGGATTTAGTGAGGAAGATGGTCGAGGGACATGGAGGTTCACATCTTCATATAAACGAAGTAATAGAGGAGTTGGAGGACGATGATCTTCGGAACCGCATGGACAACAGCCTCCGGGATCAAGCGTTGCTTGCCATCGGCCTATCCTCCCATACCGCATCTCCATAGTTCTTCAATACAACAGAGACTTGAATCCTGTGCACACGTAAATCCCTCTCTTTCCTCCGTGCCGACAGAGCACCGAGCATATGCTCAGTATTCTATGAATGCTCACGTGCGGTATATTTCGTCCCCATGATGTCGGAGGGGCTACTCTTTTGGACCCAGAAGCCGCGAAGTGGAGTGGACAGGCATTTGCTGTGGACTCAGACCCAGGCAGGGCAGTGTTGTACTCAGGAAGTGTGATACAGTACGCAAGATACAATTCTCGACGTTCATGTTACGGAGATTTAAGAAATGAGAGGGGAATGAGTAACATTATGCGTGCGGCATCTCATTCATCGTCGTTGGTAGAACAATGGCAATGTCACTGTTCCGTGTATTGCGTTCGTTCGAGCGGGCCTTCTGCTTGAGGGGCAACGTATGGGCGCAATCCATATTTCACACCGTCTGTCACTCGGGTCAATATCCAAGCTTCAAGGAATACGCGCTAATAAGTAACAAAAAAAGTACATACGATACTGTAATTAATGGCAGCGCCCAAGCTATCAAATGGGCCATCTCGTGAACAATATTACTTTGTTCCTGGCACAATTGGGTAGATAAGAGCTGCACGTCGTATCACCGTGATGTGGAGCGTTTGTAACCCCAACGCTCAGTATCTTCACATATTGTCCACAAGTGTTCAGATAGGCGGAATGCGGAATGGAGCGTCGTGGACCGTGGTACAACCAGCACAAAGAAACGATCACATCAGTCATGGTACTACCATACACATTAGTACGACTCGGATGACGGTATGGCCCAGAATGAGGACGCGGAACTCGAATTGATGCAGACGCAGATAAGCAGTTATGCCGATGCGAACACGGGTCAAAGGTTTGAGCGTGGGCTGCTGATTAATACCAGAGAGCGTGTGTTCTTTAGCCCGGCTGTAGTGTTATATTGTGCTTCGGTCGCGAGAATTGGGCTCCCCAGCTGGATTATGCCCTCGCCGTTCCTGGGCACCAGACCACGCAACCGGACAACGTCGTTGAAATATTCAACATAGGATACTCACGGGTTTCACGATACCAGAACGCCCTCCTAGAAGTTCTTGTGTTCATGTCCTTTAGCATTTGCTGCAATCAAAACACGTTCTCCGCGTTTAGGAAGATATGTTTCCCGAACACGAGTTCACCTTAAAGTCTCATCACGAAGGACTTGATTATGTTGACGGGGGACATGTGCCAAGGTGATATTTGGGGCTTCCAGGTCGTGTCATGGCATGCGTATGGAATTCATGGTCACTGATGGTGTGCACGTCCCGTGTTTCGCAGAGACTACAGATTGAATGGGATGTGGCCGCGGTTGTCTCAGTGTTTGCGGAAGCTCCGTTATGGTTATCAATGAAAAGAACTCACCTTCGGCTGGGCGCGCCATGTGAACAGGATTTCTCGTAAACGAGCTAGTGGGATGACTCTGGCTGTGCCACTAGCACTGTAAGGATTGCCTCGTATTCATGGTCGGATAGGAGACGGAGCGTGAACGCGAGGCAATCCTTACAGTGCTAGTGGCACAACCAGAGATGGAAACAGCCGTGTTGGAGCGCTCGTTACTCGACTCGTCAGCCATGCGCGTTCGTGTCTCACTGCCTCCATTACTCTTGCCCATCGCCTCCTCCTCAACTAATGGCGCAAGACACATGCAAACGAGTCACTCTCCTTCCCGCCTTCACAGCCCCCCGCCTTTCCTTTCCTTCTTTCCTTTTCCTCTTTTTCTTCATATTTTGGGCAACGACAATCTACACTTAGCCGCAGCCGTGCGGCGGCACCAGTACGCCCTCTATTCAATCCTTAGTCTCTTTTCTCCATTTTACTGACATTTTTCCGTACATTTTCCTATACATCCGGCACAACGACGCCCCGTTTACCCACTCCTTTACAACACCGCTCTTTCCTTATCACCGGTTCGCGACTACGCCGTAGGGATACTCGCTGTATTTAAGCTGCCTCCTTTCAAGGATGGCATTAGCATTCACTCTTAGTATCAATCTCATCGTATGTGTTTCTTCTTTTCCTTCGCGTGTTCTCGTCTCCGTCGACTCGTCACCCGGTACTCGCGCTCGTGGATCTGCTGTCCATCTTGTGCCTCTTTTCGACTCAACTCTTGCCTCACGCTTTTGTCTCATCTCTTATCAAAATTCTTGTCACTATATCTTATCTTGGATGACAAAACAATCTTGCAGCCGCTACCTTAGCTACACCACTAATGAAATAGCACACTTTCATACAACCCTTTAACAGTGCCCACCTCCGTCTGTTGGCTCTTGAGCATTGAGTGAAATCGCCACCCAAAAGGAACCTGCCAGGCGGCCGCGGCCGCGGTTGCCTCATCACCTCGGAGGCTACTCATGGCACACAACTTTGGTCTGCAGCTCTTCATCCCTCAACGAAAACGCAATTCCGACTTCATATTTTGTCACCTATGCTGGTGTGTCCGAGACGAAACTCGATGAAAATGTATATAATCTACGTGAAGGGATAGGAGTAAATATCAAGCCAGAGTCTCACGCCAATGGCATAAAGCTGTGCGAGCCGACGTGCATGCCACCCTGGTCTTTTAACCTCACCGACGTCCGAGTCCGATCCTGGATTCTTGTCGGGCAATGGTGCGGCGCCAAAGAATGTCGTGGTGGTCACTGGCATCTGTTTGCTCGACTTGAAACCTCACATCCGGACCAGCGTCATGATAGCGAATTGTGCGGACCGCTGTCGCCAACCTTGCCGTGCTCGACGCATCAGCACCCGCCCTCGCCTGCTCCTCGACTCATAAAGCAGGTGTCAGGAAAATTTGGGCACTTTCCACGAGCGTTGCCACAGAACATTGTCCTACCGACCGCCTCCGAGTCCCCAAGCACGCTGCAACGTACCTAGTCCTGCTTCGGCAACAACACCCCCCCGGGGCTTGATACCTTCCCCAGAAAGGATGAACTCATCTAGCCCCTCATTTCTCGGGTTGAACCGACTGGCGGCAAGCATGAGGGCTGTATATCTCGGATTTGCAACAGCAGCCCAGCCCAGCCCTCTTGCTTCCTTGCGATGCTAGAAATGAATGTCGTGGATAGGCGTGCGCGGGAGAAGTGCTAGTGCGTGCAAAGTCTACCGGGACGAACAGTACTAGTAGTGGGGGAGAAGTTAGGATGCTTGAGAACACCATATGAGCCCCAGATACAAATTCACACGCGCAAGGATGATGCGTACCACAAGGCTGGCCATAGTAGGTGCGATATTGATCGGGTACAGAACACTTGGGAGAGTCGAAGGGAAATAGACCGTTTTTGGCTCGTGCGGGATAAGTGGGACTAGGGTTGGAGCCGTTGAGGCTGAGGCTGTGGAGTGGTCTCGCGGAATGTTTACGCTACATGCCTACATGCCACACACACAGATACACCCGAAACATGTTTTGGCGGGGACGCACCAGAACCTCTCTCCACTCATCTTGCGCTACGGTCATAGAAATGAGCACCTTGTTTGACATCGCTACTAAGGTGATCCGATCCAATCCTCAATCGGGTGAGATTTTGTTTGTAGACCTCGGTCAGGAAAGCTGCGTAGCTATCACCAGTGGGCCTGAAGCCTCTATGTCTACCTGGGAGGGACGGGATCGGAATGAGTCGCGATCTATCCGGTGTTCGGATATTACTCAATCAATAGTATAATCATCGCGGAGGAGCCGCTAAAAGCTCGATATGCGCCACTCGAAGATAGATGCTTTATATATGCTGCCAAATATTCGCTAAGCCGAACTTGGGTTCATTGTGATTATTCAGCGCTCAAATTGGGAGGAGCTTTTCATGCGAGTAGCTGCTGTCTTGGGCTTGGCCGAAGTATGGAAGCAAACCCAATCAGTGTGATCCATGTGCGGCAGTGGTAGAGGAGTATGAGAGGGGATGAAATGTCCTTTGTCGAGTACGGCGCACGCACTTGCCGCCGCAGTGAGAGTTCCTTGTTATTGTTAAGATTAATGAAAGCCACGTAATTTCGTGTCCGTCACATCACGTGACATCAATTGCGGTTCAATTGCTTTCTCAGGTTCGAGACATTCAATTCAAGAAATTCGAATGGCGTATGTGGTTATACCTGCCATCTAACAATGCTGTCCCGGGAGTATTCCTCGTCACTTGTTTCTCGCATCACCTTGATATATCCCTTTTCACCCCTTCTCTGGAGAACTAAGTTTACATCAGCTAGCCATCGACGAAGGGCACCCACGTGCAAAACTCAGCCAGCTGACTCACCAATGTAACCACAGTCCCGTCCTCCAGGACCTCCTTTCTCGGAACGAGGCGGAACTTGAACACATACGGCAACACCAACTGCCAGACAGCCCAATAGAGAACCCCGAACGCGATGACGGCAATTCCTATAAGGCAATAGAGGTAGTAAGGCAGCGGCGGTGTATCACCAACCTTGTTGGCAGGGCGTATGAAAGGCGCAACGAGCACTAGTATGGCCATTGAAGGTACAACGTCAATTTTGAATAAGTGATACGAAGCGCGCAGGATGACGGACGGAAAACGTCGGCCACTAGGAAGAAAAACGCCAAAGGGAGCCAGGCTGCACAGTTTGAATCAGCTATACGGTGATATTCTGATCCAGTTAGAAGAAGTGCCTTTGAACGGCCGTGGTAAATGGGGTTTGCTCCACCGGAGGTAGAAGAATCCCTATGATAGAGTCAGTGAGACAAGATTAAAGGAGCTAGCAGAGATCTACGTACTAGGATGATGAAGAGGTTGATTATCTGCTCTGGGTAACCAGCGACGTCCAAGATGAAAGGATATGCGACTTGTGGTGGAGGTGCAATGATGACAATGACCTACATAAGGTGAGTTGGGGTGTTTCCGGTCAAAGAGACCATGATGACTCACGGAAGGTATGAGGTGAACGATCAATCCCGGCAATGGCGCATTACGTGTTGGCCAATTTGATGCCCAAAAACGATTGCCGAAGGGTAGCGGTACGCCTTCCTTTGCTAACTCTTGGTTCACGCGTGCGGCAGCGTAAGTCTATTCAAGTAGGTATATCGCCAAGTTAAGGTGGCGTAGGTTGTATGAGGCGCACCACAGTAAGGACATTCTGAGGCCTCATTAGCAGGTTCCTTAAGTTGAGTATCTGAACAGCGTACTCACCCTGTGAACGTTGGCAAACAATTGAAAGGGATAGTAGATATAATGACTTTATTATAACACGATATTCGGAATCGCTTACCCTAACGCACTGTTACACACATTTCCTCAGAATCTGAAGCACAAGGAAATACCCAGAGGAAATACCTTAGTGCCACGAAAACAGTCAGGGCTTTCTGTGCGTGACTTCCAAAAACGTTCTTGAAGAACAACGAGGCGACAGTTGTGCCAGATTTGAGGATGTCGTTCTTTGAAGATGCGCTGTAATTGGGCACGGTTGGGCAACAGTCCAGGATAATGGGTAAGTTTCACGTACGCAAAATACGAGATGTTAGCCAAGATGTACAACGCCGAAGTGATTCCGAGTCCGAGCGGTCCGGCGATCTTAAGCGTTCGCACTGGGTTTTTGACCTCATTCAAAACATAATTCACGTTCTGCCATCCAGAATAGGAGAATAGGACCTTAAACATCGCAGTTGCATACTAGATGAACGTCAAAGGGCTATACCGGACGAAGAAGGGGAGGTACGAGCGTCATTACTGCTGTTTGAACTGCCTACGAAAGCATGGCGGAAGTTTAGGTGCGGATCTTTGACACGTGTCTTGCCAGAGAGAACAACCCAGCCTAAATCGTCCGTCATGTTTCGAATAATCCTTGTTCACAAAGGGAAAAAAAGCCTTACCAGTGACCACGATGAATATGAGGATAATTGTTTTGAAGAGTGTCAATATCTGTGCATAACTGTGAGCACCTGTTAGGATATGAGGGGAAATTCCTACATTCATAACATACACGCCCAGTCTTGGGGCAAATCCATGAAGAAGAGTAGCAAAGGCAATAACTAACGTATATGAGTCGATATTTCGGGAAGAAAGGAAGTGGGGGTACCTCCGATAGCTATACCGCGTACGACCCAGCGACCGGCGGAATGTCCTGCGGAAACGAGTATGCTTATTGGGTTTGTCAGATTTTTCACACTTGCAGAGATTTTTATTCGTACTTCTGAGCGAAGACCTGTAGCCAAACCGCATGAAAAATGGTATATATGGGTAGGAAACGGCTCACAATACAATTGCTCGCGGAAAAACCAAGGATGATGGCACTCGCGGAAAAGATAACCGTTGCAAGGTGTTTTGGACGGCGATATACAGCCTCCAAGTACACCTTTTCGCCCCCGGAGCGCGGAAACATGGTACCTAATTCGAGCCAGATAAAAAGGCCACAGAACGAGAGGGAAAAGCCGGCCACCCAAAGTAACAAGGATGCGCCGACAGATCCGACAGATCTGAGGATGGTCGATGGGGTGGAGAATATACCCGTGCCAATAATACGACCGATGCTAGAAATAGATTTTATGAGAAAAAGGCCATGAAAAGGATAGAAAAGGTAAATACATGAGCATTGTACAGCTAAATACGCCCAAATGGCGCCCCATCCCACCGGCCGTATCTGGTATCAACATTTTATCCGCAAAACTTTAACTCTGAGAGCATACGTGACTTGCCCTCCTCAAATGTGAGCTCACCAGGGTTGACATCTGAGGCCGAGGCCGAATCCAACCTGGCTACGATGCTTTCTGCTGGATCGACCGAAGCCTTCTCATTTTCAGGGTTCGTAACTCCTGGTGGATCATTCGAAAGACCCGCTTCGGGGGAACGAAGAAAGGCAAACATCACAGCAGAGGAGTTGAGAAGAATAGAGAAAGAGGGAGTTCAAGAGCTGCGGGCTGGACGCGAGGTTAATAAATGCGTCTCTGATAGCAATCGATTTCATCAGGAAAAACCTCTGTCACGGCGGGCAGAAACGGATAAGTAGATTCTGCAAATAGTCGACTAAGGCCCCATACAGCAACGCGAGATTTTCAAAATTTTCAAAATTTCGAAACTTTCACTTCACTTCGGGTTTTTCCGGAGGTCACAAGTGTGACAGGGGTGTCTGTTGTAACATGACATAATGAGTTATTATTTACAAATTTTCGGGTGGCTGGACTGGGGTCTGCAACAGAGACGAGAGTCGATATTGGTCATGCATGCTTGTGCACGCTCTAATACTCTGCATATACAACCGCATTAGGCCACTGCACAAGTATGTAAAATATCTAAGGCCGCGGATGTGTGCAGCATTGTTGAAAATGCAAAAGAGAGTCACAACACGCTCCACCGGGTTAAAGCACTGGTGCCAGTCACACATGCTTGTGCATGCCCCAATACTCTGCATGTATGTTTAAAATTAACTATTGCATGTTGATGTTAAGTTGTGAAAGCCGCAAACATGTGCAGCACTGTTAGGAATGTGTGCGATTGGCACCAGTGCTTTGACCTGGAGGAGCTCATTGTAGCTCTCCTTTGCATTCCTGACAATGTTGCACACGTCCGCGGCCTTCACAACTTAGCAAAAACATGTAATAGCCAATTTCAAATATACATGCAGAGTATTGGGGCATGCACAAGCATGTGTGACTGGCACCAGTGCTTTAACCCAGTGGAGCATGTTGTGACTCTCTTTTGCATTTTCAACAATGTTGCACACATCCGCGGCCTTAGATATTTTACATACTTGTGCAGTGGCCTAATGCGGTTGTATATGCAGAGTATTAGAGCGTGCACAAGCATGCATGACCAATATCGACTCTCATCTCTGTTGCAGACCCCAGTCCAGCCACCCAAAAATTTGTAAATAATAACTCATATTATGTCATGTTACAACAGACACCCCTGTCACACTAGTGACCTCCGGAAAAACCCGAAGTGAAGTGAAAGTTTTGAAATTTTGAAAATTTTGAAAATCTCATGTTGCTGTATGGGGCCTAAGGAATCAACTTGTGTCCAATAAATTGACAACTAAATTGACTTGATTGTCCTTACAAATAATAATAAAACAATTAAGTGATTTGCTGATGACCTCTTATATGCCAGACAACTCTAAATAAGAATGGTCAAACAATTGTAAATTAGTTACTTCCTTTATAGAGCTCAACATAAGCAGACTTAGTTGGTGTATAAGTGGATGTAGAATTATTAATTGCATTATGTAAAATCAATTGAATCTATTGTTTAAAACTTAGTGGTTGCTGATCATTTTAAATAAACAATTGTATATAAAGAAGTCCATTTATTTTAAATCAATTTGGACATAAGTAGAGTTAGATTATCACACTACAAATTTTAAATAAAAATTGTTCACTCATGTCATGGTGTCAATTCATTCCAGGTGGCTCAATACTGAGCCAGAATATTTTTATTTAAAATTTGTAGTGTGATTATCTAACTCTACTTATGTCCAAATTGATTTAAAATAAATGGACTTCTTTATATACAATTGTTTATTTAAAATGATCAGCAACCACTAAGTTTTAAACAATAGATTCAATTGATTTTACATAATGCAATTAATAATTCTACATCCACTTATACACCAACTAAGTCTGCTTATGTTGAGCTCTATAAAGGAAGTAACTAATTTACAATTGTTTGACCATTCTTATTTAGAGTTGTCTGGCATATAAGAGGTCATCAGCAAATCACTTAATTGTTTTATTATTATTTGTAAGGACAATCAAGTCAATTTAGTTGTCAATTTATTGGACACAAGTTGATTCCTTAGTCAACTATTTGCAGAATCTACTTATCCACTCCTGCCCACCATGTGTGGCTAGCAAATGCTAGCTCCAGGCTAGCAAGCAATAATTGTCAATAAGGATGATAACCACTAAATAATCATTACTAGCAACGGCTAAATCAGGCACCATGTCACTGAGATAATTTAGAGATAATGCAGAGATAATATAGTGATAATCTAGCCTCAATTTATCTATGCAAACTGTAAGTAACATGTATCAGTGAAATGGAGTGAATGAGTGGTGTTTATCTAAGGTAAAAGAATTCCATTCTCAGGACAAAACCTATCAAACCTGATGCCCTCAGCACCAGTAATCTTCATGACTGTGCTGCTGGGTGCAAGGTTACCTCTCAAAATAGCTAAGAGCCCATTCGGCACAAAATAAATTGTGACAGTGTGTCACAATTTGTTGTTGTTGCAAGGGCATGCGACAATGACATCGTTTCACACTTTATTTTTTTGATTTATTTACTTGAATGCCAAGTTGGCAAAAATAAAAAATCAACTTTTTTTCTGGGCCACTCATGACAAAGCATTATAACATGTGAGCCATGTGACTTAATGTGCAAGGTCCTCATCTTGATTGGCTTGGGAGCTTGCTGGCCCAAATAGATTTACTGATTATCACACATATATCGCCAACATGTACCTCCCCATCAAAAATGAGGTGTGCATCAAGAATACCTTCTTTCCAAGATGGAAAAGCTCCAAAGGTCTAGTTAACTCACAGAAACACATTGTATAATTAAAGTGCACTGTATTATTTTGTCCATACTGTGACTAAATTTGTCCTGTCTACCCTATGAGCAGTGTGTGTCTTGGTGGTATTGGCAAATACCGTGATCACTAAATATCTAGATAACAGTGCACTCTGTCATGTTACGATGTTGTTACAGGACGTCACGTCACGGAAAAAAGTGCGACAACAAAAATAAAAACGTGTCTAGACACGTTTTTATTTTTGGCGGGGGTGTCGCGCGTTGTCGCAATTTTTCGTAATTTATTTTTAGTCGTGAAAGCCTTGCCGAACGGCCACTCTGTCGCAGATTGTCGCACTGAATTTATTTTTATTTTTTGGCTGGTGTCGCGTTTGCGACAAAGTGCACCGAACGGGCCCTTAGATGGCCCATACGTTTAATAGGATTCGTATGCGGGCGCACGACAATGACAACATCCTGCACGTACTGTGCCGTTGTCGGGCCCACTTAAGAGCTCCACCGTGTCCACGATTCTCTGCGAGCGTGCAGCCTGTCACGGTCAGCTGCGTGCCAGTGTCGTCGATGAAATCAGCAAAAAAAATTCCAATGCTACTGAAATTGACATGTCTATGTAATATCATCACATCTATAGATACTACAGGAGAAAAAACATAGATACAGAGAGCATGGAGAAAAAATATACAGAGAGCATGCTTATGCAAACTCTGGGAGTATATCACCACCTGCAGAAAGGCTCCAATCACTAGGCCGTTGTTGCATAGCACGAGAAAAGGGGATTGCAAGCACGGTGAGTGGGTGTGAATGCCAGGAGACGGTGGAGAGGGGGGTGCGGGGGTGGTGTTTGGGCTTTGAGGTTGTGCGCACTTGTTTGCGCCCTTGAGGGTTGCAAGTTTGTTGTCCGGCCCTTGAACTGGTGGGCGTCTTGTCAGTCTTGCGCAGATGTCTTGCATTAAAGGAAAAGGTTTGAAGAGGTTGTGAGGCAGAGGCAGGTGGGGAGGTGGAGGTGGAAGCAGATAGGGGGCAATGAGGACAGCAGAGACAGATGCGTGAACGTGAAGTACATACGGAATTTTGCAAGTCAGTTATGTTGATCACGTGAAACCCCTTTGTTTGAGCGTGTTTTGTTGATCGTGTCTTTTGTTTTGTTTGGGTTTGGGGTCCGACATCAACGTTGTTCTTACCATGACCGACACAACCAGCGAGTGAGTGCTTATTTGTGACATGCCATGTTTTCAAGCTCATGAGCCCGCAGCAGGTAGCCCCTGCTCCTCCCTCTCGAGGTGGTGTACCAACAGTGGTGTCAAAGTCGTCGCGGGAATCACGACACATCACCACCACAACCACAGTGGTGGACATCGAGTCAGTCTAACTTTTTTTTCTTCCGTCATTTGATTAATAGAATAATCCCATAATGAATAGCGTGGGCTCGAGGTCCCATGTGGGCGGGTACGGGGTGGTCATGGAAAGGGTGTGGGTCGAGTCCTACCCACCCCTACCCGCAGGGTGCCAATATCATACCAGCCACGTCTAGGCCTGGACTTGCTCCTCCCACTTCCTCCCTCCAGTTGGTGAGTCTTCGTTTGCAATGTTCCGCGTTTCCAAGCACCAGCTCACTCTTTCCTGTTCCTCCCTTCCAGCAAGTGATGTGCCGTGTTTCCCAAACTTACCGGCCCATTCCTCCCTCGCCCTCCCCTCCAGTGAGCGAGTCCTTGTATGTGACGTCCCGCACTCCAAGCTCACCAACCCGCTCCTCCCTCTTCCTCCCTTCTAACAAGTAAGTTATTGTTTGCAATGTGCCACGCTTCCAAGCTCACCAGCCCACGCCTCCCACTTTCTCCCCTCCAGCGAGTCCTCGTTTGCAACGTGCCACATTTCCGAGCTCATCAACCCGCTCCTCCCTCTTCCTCCCCTCCAGCGAGTGTCCTCTGTGACGTGCCATGTTTCCAAACTCATGAATGCGCTCCTCCCTCTTCTTCCCCTCCTGTAGGTGAGTCCTTGTTTGCAATGTACATTTTCCGAGCTCACCAACCAGCTCCTCCCTCTTCCTCCCTTCCAGTAAGTGCACTAGTCCTCATTTGCAACGTGCCACGTTTATGAGCTGTCGCTTAATTCCCTCACCATGTACACTGTCATCAGTTTGACTGCGGTGCTCTACACCTTTTTACCTCATTACATCCGTGAAGGAAAAGGCATCGGACCTCAGCACCACCCCCGGTACTAAAGCTCCTCAGACCTCCCGTCTACTTGAAAGTGTCCTGGTGATTGTGTGCAACTTATTGTAGTCGATACAGTTTAATATGCAGTAGAGTACCTGTAATGGTAGCTAGGCTGGCGCATCGTTATTAAAAATACCAACAATTTTTTGGAAACTATCTCGCTGGAAATTATTGCTCAGTTATTGCAAAATTATCGCTAGGTTAATGCTAGTTTTTCAGGAATTATTGAACGATAATGTTTGATAATATTCGATAATGTAGATAGGAACGATAGGCTAGTGATAATTTATTGCTAGAATAGGGGGGGTAAGCTAGCGAGCGATAATCTAAGCTAGCGACGATAATGCAAATTTATCAATAATTTATTCTCGCTAGTGCTCGCTAGCCCGGAGCTAGCGTTCGCTAGCAACAGAGGTTTTTCCTGATGTTACCAACTTGGGGCTTCGCGACCTTCTTTTATCCAATCAATTAAGCCATGCTAAACGCCATGTCCGGAGCGCATGTGAGGGAATAGTGCGCCACAACTTGGGTCGCATCGATGCCAGACAAGTAATCGGATCGTCATAAACGGCCGAAGAGTTTTGTTCCTCCTCTGCGCTCTGCGCGAGTGATGTTAGTGATGCTTCGTAATGCGATTTTAGCCATATGTTGCAATTCTATGGGGTGCCAGTGAGGGTGACGTAGTGGTGTGTCAATCAGGATATGCGAAGAAAAATTCTGGTTCAAGATGTGAGCAGGAGGGGTACGTGGGGGCCCTGGAAAGCCCACAGACCGCAATTTGATTATGTAATAGCATAATTTAATCTAAAAAAAGAAAATATGCTACTGTATCACTGAGCGAGCCCTCCATCATGCAGACCTTCCGAGTTCTACATTGGGCCAGTTATTTGATGTTTCATCACCTCGGTGTTACAACGAACATCGATGGTCAGGAGGCATGGCTGATAGGATGTGGCGGTGGCACACCCCGGTAGCCGGGTGAAAAAAAATTAGATGTTTATGTGAACTGACCAGCGAGGCGCTCAAGCAAGCGCTCAAGCTGTAGGGACTGACTACATCGGAGTCGACCGGGAATGAAAAAGAGAACGCGGAAGGCGTCTGTATGCCTCACCAAGCGGAAGTGTACACTCACTGCACCTAGTGCATAGTGTAGGTGTCTGTATCACCGGGATCATTGGATCATTTTTATTCTACACTCCGCTTGTCCATCACTGTCACAACTGCTGTAGGGCTGTCGTAACTTACTATATCTTCCCTGCACGAGGCCTGTTATTGACTTACATATGGACACTGGCTGTCTAGCGATGTCAGGAAACATTCCGGCGTCAATTCCCATAAGCGTTTGGACAGTGATAAATAGTCAACCGAATCGAATAATACGCAATACCACAATACCTCTCATCCTACAGAATTTCCCTCTTCAGGCGTCTCCTCGCTGAGTTCTCCCTCTTTGCTTCCCGTGATTAACGACGTGGAAGCTCGGACGGAAGGCGCAGACAGGACAGTGACGTCGATTGCTTTCATCCATCGTTCGTACCCTGTGGCCTCAACCGCTTCCTCGCGCCATCGGTCGAGCCTAGACCAGTTGACAAAAGTAGTTGTGATCGTGTGCCATCTACACGTCGTGAAGTCGGGTGCGATACGCTTTAATAATCCCCTCTGCGGAGAAACGTCCTTGCTTACCTGCATCCTCGCTTCCGCCGTCTCTCGGGCTAGATCGTCGCCGTCGCCGCCTTCCACGAGGCTTATCTGTCACCGCGCGATAAGTACCAACACCATCGCCCACCCGCACCGAATTCTGCCAGGGCACGCAGGCTTGCGGCATGGTAAGTTGGTGATGATCAGGAGGTACCCCAGCGAGATAGCCCGGTAAAGCGGAGCTTGCCCCTTCCGACGACGTGGATGAAAAGCGCGAGGGGATCTCGAGTTGCGGGATAGCATCCGTCACCGGAGGCAGAAGATAGTCCTCCCGCACACACCGGTAAGCAACTTCTATGTGGGGTCGGAGGAGTGAGATAAGCCAGTTTGAGACGACGTCGGCACCCTGATCCCTGTATACGCCTCCTACATAGGCCTGCTCATGTTCTTAGATGACGGTCTCTTTCGCAATAAATGAAGACTGGCACCTTGAAGACATCCACTTTGGCTCGCACCAGCAGTCAAAATATATCCCATGAATGCAGCGATGATGATCTTACCTTGAACGCCCTGCGACGCTCTGAGATCGCAAGCTTGACGTTCCGGGAGATTGAGCCTCGTATGCAGCCCGTACCACATGCACCTTGAAGGATGTCATCAGGTACACTCACTCGGGCAGCGAGGGAACCTTCACATCTCTGCTAGCATATCTTTTCGTTTAATACGATCCCTCACTTTCTGTATAGTAATCATGAGAGACTCCACTCGAGCTGAGGGGAAAAACAGCGCATCTACTAACCGAGGCAGGACCAACATGCAAATGCGGATAGAGCTCCTGAATCGCATCAGTAACCGCTAAGGCAAACACCTGATCGCCGAGATGCCCAAATCTCATGGTGACTTCAGCTAGCAACCCAAGTAGAAGAGCGATTGACTCACTCTTCGCCGTCGGCCGGAGGATCGTCCGCAGGTGCCTGGAAGGCATGCTTGTGGCACCTGGTCAGGCCGCTGTTGTGAGTGAAAATCCGCTTCCGAATCAGTTCAGATCGTATTTCCGGGAGTGATGGCAGTGTGGTATCTGCAAAGCTAGAGGAAGTGGGGGAAGGAAGTGGGGATGTGGGCAGTGCGGTAGACATAGCAAGGTGGCGAGGAACCAGGGTTCAGGCAGGCAGCAGTTTAATAAGGCTGAGAGATGGCGCCGCGCCGCGCGGCCACCCCACTCATCACAACTTTCTGGAATACCCCATACCAGGGGTAAGCCAACTTATGGAATTGCATCCGACACAAACTCACGAGGTGAAAGACGCACAAGTCCTTATCCCCGCATGTCTTGTACCCTAAATCTGTGATAACGTGGAAGGCGATCTGTGACATCTGTCGAGTGGTGTCAAATGGTAGTTCACAGGTCCACTTGTCAACCTTGTCGAACCAGAGCCCGACGACTCGAAAAATTATCGAACCTATGAGGAAACAGTCCGGATCTGAGGGTGGGAACCATGAGCCCACAGTTCGTGCCATTCTAGGCCTTTGACAGCTTGGTTTGTTGGTGAGGTCATGGGGTTCACGTCCTCGTCCTTTTCTGCACATATTACATGCGACTCTCTCGGGGACGATAACCATCTCATTGGCCGACGCGCCTCTCATGTGACAGTTCCATACTAACCAAATGATACATCTCGTCTAGAGTTTCTCCCGTATGGAGTATCTCTAACTGACAGAGATCCCGAAAGGAGCTTAGGACAGGCCCTCTGCGGGCAGTTTTTCGCGTCTGTCTGGGGCTAGAAGGCCAATCATTTATGCTAAACCTGATCACGACACCCCAAGGAGTCCCTATGGAGTAAATGAATTCAGTAGTGATATGGTGGGCCCGTGCGTACTTTTGATTTTGACAGATTCCATACTTCTCGCTTCCATAAGAGTTAAACCGGGCCTGGGTGGGTGCAGCCGCGGGAATTGCTTTACAAAATAATTCGGTATCATGACGCTCTGAGGACGATGCACTTGGAAAAGACAAGGCCATCGTACTGGCAGGAGTACGTCCCCGTTATAAAAACCAAAGGGGTTCGGGTAGTGTTCGAGTTTCTGTTGATTATAATGACCGCCGGCCCGGGATTCCGCACTCACTTGTCGTGGCTAATTCGGTTACAGTAAATTCTCATTATTCATTTACTTCAGATCGAGCTGCCACCTGACTGTATGAGAATTCAATATACGATAGGACCCTGTATGAGTATATGGACACCTTGTGGTCGCGGGATGAGCCCATATGGGCATATATCGAAGCCGAATAAGCCGCTTGTCCATTGGGCAGAGCGTGTCGGGGCCGTATGCCCTCGATCGTGGGTCGACTTACGAGCCGAACTGTCAGTTATGTCAACACGTCCAATGTAAATGGACAGAATGTTATCCCTTCTATGGCCAAGAGCTCCCAGCACCTCTGTCAATCTTTCTATATACCGACTGGCTCTCGAATCGTACTGTACTGTGCAAATGACTTTGAACGTAACGGCTGCCACAGCCCGGCGGCCGTTTTGATTGAGGCTGCGGCGACGCTTTACTAGCCCACTTACAATCCGCCGTCGAATACCCGAAATGTCCGAGAGTTGCCAGGACCTTGAATCGTGCGTACATTCACTGCGGGAGCTACGCTGTTTGTCATTTCAAGTTGCTGATTATTTTCCAATTTTGACGGATGCGGCGGGTTTTTGCCTTTCGCGAGACTCCTGAAACTGCAGCCTTATGCCATCCAGGAACTTCCCTCTGTCAATGCGCCACATGAACGAGGCAATCCAATCCGCCGCTATCAACCCCTCACTTGGTTCTGACCCGTCTCGTTGTAGATGCTGCGCCTTGCCTTCCTTGTTGAAGGGCGGGGACCGTAAGTTGGACGATAGCAACGTTTCATATGAACCTACTTGTCGGCCACGTTTTGCCCGACTCGGTACATCTCTCTTTGAACTCAAAGCACGGATCAAAGCTGAAGCCTACCGTTTAGGATACAACAATCCCCTAGGTCGGATCTCTCTCTCTCTCTCTGGCGTTCTCAGTGGCGCAAGGTCAATGCATGTACGTTAACGTGGGACCGTGGGTGGATGGACCACGGCGGCGGCGCTTAGTAGATGTTATTTTCTCATGATGAGGTCTCTCATGACAGACGCCTTTCTAAACAGCTAATCGAAAAGTTCCAGATCATTGTAATTTTGACACCTTACGCGCGCAAGGGGGTAGGGGAGCCGATGATTAAGTGTTTGTTGTGCCCTGTGTCTGGCGCCCCAGTATCCCCTCTGGGTTTCAAAACTACGCTTACTTTTAAGAACAGAAAACAATTAGGATTTCGATCTCGATCATCTCCTTGCATCGTGGCTTACAGGCATGTCAAGACGAGTTGAAGGACTACAGTCCTAGCTCACAGACACTATGAAACTCGGCGACGGCGCCCAGGATCATATGCAGTAGACGGGGCCATCATCGTGCCATAGGCGTGCGTGTCAATGTGATCGAGTCGCCGTGTGTTTCCAGTGCCGTCCGGAACCCTGGCCTGTTGGATATTTACTCACGTTTGTTTTAATCGAGCGGGTCCGCGGAGATCAGCTATTCCATCAGACTATAGTTCTCAGTGGGGATTTGCAGCTCGAGTTCCTCGAACTACGTTTATTGTGTTTGAGGTACCATTTTACAAATAATATGGATCATACAGACATTTTACAGACGATCGCAGGGGCTTCTAGTCCCGGCGTCTCCCATCCAGGTACAAAGGCCCAAGCTCGTACGTTGAACATCAGAGGCAAGAAAGAAAAACAAGGGATGTAGGTACGAGGGCACACAGCGGAGCCGGATCCAGGGAACTGACAATCTCAAATACCTTTCAGCTTGGGCGCATGTACGAGGTAGCTGCGGGCGCGGCGATCACAAGGGGGGCAAATAATACTCCCCTCGTATGATCTCGTACGCTTCTTTGATGTCCAACAAGAAGAGCGAGCGAAGCCATTTTTGTACGACATCCAGGCCCTGCTCTCTATACAGTCCACCCACGTAGGCCTGTGAAAAAATTGTTCAAAAGAGATTTGTCTATTTCGCGTTGGATTGTGGATTGACAGTACCTTGAAGACCTCAGCTTCGGACAGAACGATCAGTCAGGTACTGATCTAGGTAGCTGCTGGGTGACCGTACAAACCTTGTGCATGCACCGACCTCTTGACCTCGTCGGCTTGAGCAGCTTGAACACGGAGACGTTCATGTAGCCCGTAGCGGACGGCACTGAAGGCAAGGATCAGTAAATCGAGTACAGCTCGGCCCAATGGGCGTAATACGTTTTCGCGAGTTTGCCGTGATACTTGAGGCGATCTCTCACCTTCTGTAGGATTGTAATCAAATGGTTAGATTTGAACGGAAGAAACACAGGCAGGACGGACAGAGGATGGACCAACGCATAGGTTAGGAAAAGCATCTCGAATGAGGTCGGTTACCACGAGGCTGAATACTTGGTCTCCTATGTTGATCAATCTTCCAAAATCTTTAATCGACTCCCACAGTCGTAATAACAGGGAGCTTACTGCTCGTTATCGAGCTTTACCTCGTTGGGCGAGTCCTCGAAGACACGCTTTGGACGCCTGAGAAGGCTCCGATGCGTGAAAATTTGCTCCAGAATCCGCTGGGAGCTTATCTTAGGAAGCGATGGTGGCCCGGAAGGCGTAGTAGTCGTTGAAGGATACATGGGAAGGATGTTCTGAGGGATGGAGGCGGTGTATGGAAGTTATAAATCCCAGGAGTACCAGTTTCGGAACCTGTTCCCCATTCATCGTAATATCCCGAAATGCGCCATACCAAGGATGGATACTGTCTACGGCAAGTACGGGTCGAATACCATCATTACGGTGACGAGAACGAAGCAATCTCGCCGCTTTAGACGGGGAGCCATGAAGGGTTAGAACATAGAACCGATAACAAAAGAGGAAAGTCCATGCGGGAATCGACTGGGAAACAGTCACCCGGATCATATTGTTACAAAAACCTTCTGCGCATCTGTCGTACCCGAAAAAAGGGGCAGCTGTGAATGAAGCTGATACGGAAAATAAGCGCCTCGCTACAGGCACATAAGATTGCTCGTCTCGCCCCCAGCGCCTAAAGCCAGGTTATTGCGGCCACGGCCACACAAGCTATACATTTTCCGCCGACAACTACAACCGGTCCTAGGGTGGTGCGGGCACCATTACAGCTGGCACGTCGCCAACACTTGCATGGATGCCTTGGCTGGCTTAATTTTTAGAGCCCACCGTAACCAGTCCATGCGGTGTATTTGGAATAACGCTCGCTAGGAATCTCAGGCCGTGCATAATCCTAAATATGGGACACGGACTTGGGAGACGTCCGGATCGACTTCCATTGATAAACCGAGTGCAGGAATATTACACTACGAGCACTGACCTGGCCGCATAAAGCATAGTGAAAGCCTGAGTGAGTAAACGGGTGAGGGGTGAGGATGCTTGAGCTAAATTTTCTCCCCATGTAGGTAATAATATAATATAAATTAAATAGAGTTTAATATAGCATTTAAATAATTCATGATTCGGACCACGTGATTGATTGATCCCCGAAGTTGCAGCTTCTTCCACCTCGAACTTCACCCGATTTCTGGTGCAAGGATCAGGGCAGACGCTATTTATATCAATACCACTTGAATTGTCCTGGTGTCGTCTTTATTTGATTTTGTTGCAGGTTCTTCTTCCAGTTGACACAAAGGTACATCAATCATGCAATCATGGAAGCCAAACATCGAACCCACGAATGGAATCCTTTCAAAAAGTGGTTTAAGAATGGTACCTGGGAGATTCCCAAAGGATCTCATATGGTAGTTATGGGCGCTGAACTGCGTTAGTCCTTGCAAACTTTCTTTCTCATTTCGCTTCGTCGCGGATTTTATCTATCAGTTCGCAGGTTCAACCCTACTTCAGGCTTGTTTACTTGACGCCGGTTCCAAAGTGAACTTTATTATGATATTACGGGCCCCTGGATTGAATGGGGACTACTAAAAGAGTACTAGTAAGACCCGCCAGGCGTTCACGAAAAGATATAAAACAAATCGTGAGTGCCTCTCTAACGCCGTCGCGGAGTAGGCACGCGGGTAAGTTGGCAAATGGCTCTTCCATATGCTTCATATGGGGGCGCCTATAGGCATCGTGCCTCACCTTGTGGGCTTCCGAGTCTTGATCAAGGTCTCGATCCGCCCTACATGCCTGCTAATGTAGAATCAGATCACTGTATTGGTTCTAGGGCCACAGGCTGCCTGTTCAACCAGGCCTAGACGCATTCGCTTCGAGCGATTTTCCATTGGTATTCGGGGCTGTACACCGGTCTTTCTCAACTCAAACGCGTTATGCGGGTTGAATGTGAAACGCCTTCCTCAAAACACGTGTTAGAACTCATGGCCAAAGCCCAATTTAATTACGTCGATCATACAGAAGTCGTGTTTTTTGATGCCTCGAGCTCGTATACAGTACAGCTCGACACGCGGCCTCCCACCGTACGTACTGAAATGGATACATACTATGCTTCGTGATTTTCTTCTCTCCTGTGGCGTGCAAATATATAAAGTATCATTATATCTCGTCCAATAATAGCTATCCCCCCGCTCGACGACAACACCATACCTATTACTTCTGCAAAGGCTCTGGACTAAGATCTTCATCGATCCGTTCTTCACGCAGCATGCGTGCGTGCAGATAACTAGTAGAGGGACTCTCAAGCCAAATCGAGGATGTCTGGTCTTAGACGACGTGATATCGCTAGCAAGGCCAAGTACCATGGGTGGGCCCGGAAGGTGCGCACTGTCGTGAATGATATAGGATACACTGAGGAGGAAAGCATCGTTCGGTATGTGATCTATTACCGTCATCATTCAGTTAGCATAAACAAAGCAAGCGCTCCAGCCACGACTATCGCTCTCAATTGCATGACAGTTTACAAGCCGCAAGGGCCATCTGTTGAACTCCATTTTCATCTGTCATGTTGATGAGCAACGTATAGAGGCTCGCTGCAAAATCTGAGTTATCCAATGACCACGTTGGGTATGTCTCCAATTACCCTGCTGTGTAAGCGCCTCTAATACAGAATGTTCTGTCAACAGTGCGTTTCTAGAATTGGAAATATTGTGTGCACGCCGCGTGGGCATGGGCAAAGTGAGTTATGATTGCTTCCTTGACTAGTACTGAACTGGCTCTTTCTGATAGATAAACATGTTGGACGCCGATCATGCGGTTCCGGGCTTTACCGTCAATTCTCTTCTGACAATCACTATCGAGAAACAAAGATATCCTCACCTTGGGACATTGCCGCGACTTCGGCCGATGGATCTATGTTCCGCATTATAAAGCGAAGCGCTCTCCCTTCCTTCACCATGTACAGCTACAGCAGCCACGTGCGATACGCACGGATCTGTTTCGACAGTCGCCGCTCGCAAGAACTTTGCACCTTCCCTGTCATTAGTCACCAATGGGTTCTAAGGGGTGTCTTCCCTTCGCTGGTCTTCATCCGGAATCGTTGTTGAGATATGGAAGCTAAACGGAATGGAGCGTCAATCTCCCACCCGTCGTCCGCGGATTTGCCAAGAAGACAGTCGGGCCATATGGCCTCCGGAAGCCTAAGTTTGGGTGTTGTGGCGCGGATTTGGGCACCCTCTCCCGACAAAGTTTTATTCAGGATTTACCTTTGTGCCAAAGGAGTTCAAGCACATGGGGA